>PVKH010044770.1:0-10569 GCA_004027955.1 Chaetophractus vellerosus | reverse complement strand
CGCTTATTAAGGATAATTTGTAAACTACCACAGAGGGTAAAGAATAACATAAAAATTATCCATAATCTCATCATCCAGGAATAACAACTGATAACATTTTCCTGTCTTTCCTTCTAGTCTTCATTTCGTATTATTTGAAATGATGTAAATAAACTTGCTGAGAAACTTTGTCGTTTTCAATCTCAGAAGTGAAAGGAAAGAAGGTCAGTCAGCCCTCTGGGAGGTGCACCTGGATCCAGAATGTCTTTCTGGCTCTGAAGCAGGAAAGGGAAGGGACTCAAACCACCTGGGCTCCTGGGTATTCCAGGTGAAATACCAATAGTCACCCAGGAAGGTATCCTTTTTACAGACTGTGTTTGCCTTGCAACCCTAAGATGCTACTCGTGGTCAAATACCCTCTCTTCCCCTACAATCACCAGGGGGTCTCCATAGGGAGGATTAGCTTGGCTGGAGGGGTGTGTGTGTGTGTGTGTGTGTTTTCCTTTCTCCCTAACTCACTGAGCTTGGCAAGGCCAGGAGAGAGGCAGCTGATTATTTTTAGCCCCTTGTTCCTCCGAATGGATTGTGCATAACAAAAGAATGCTAATGCTCAGTGTCTTTATGAAAGCACTCGAGTTCATCAGCTTTGCAAAGAAGTGAAATTAAATCAAGATTTAATTGGGATATGCATGTTTTATTCATGCTACTAACCACAGGAGAAGCCAGCAAGCTGAAGGTAAAAAAGAGGGGAAAAATCTTTTGAAAAGTTGTTTCTCTCTGATTAAATAGAGATAGTTTCCAACTTCAAAGGGAGCAAGCCTTTAATGTATTTTAAATGCTCAAGTACACTTGGCCTGGCCAGCTCTGCTTCCGGTGGGCAAGAGCAACCCAGGCCTGCCCTACTCTTGTCTTCGTGTCCTGGTGCCCCAAAACAGGTGCGTGGCTCATGGTCATACCATCTGTGCTTCAGTAAGGAGCTTCAAATAGCTGTCCCAGGATCCTGGGGAGAGGTGGGATGCAACAAGAGCATCTATAGTGATTCCTTGGAATCTAAGCAGCCTCTACTGCATAAGTCTGAAGGACAAATAATATAGAAGAACAAGATTTTTTCCCATCATCAGAGATTTCTACCCCTGGAAGGAGGGCATTTATTGAGTACCAAGCTGTGATAAGTGCAAAGATAAGACAGTCCCTGCTTGATCCTCACATACCTAACATTATAGGACAGAAGATTAAACAAAGACTCAAATAACATGGAAAAAAGACAGGGAATTACAAAGGTTGCTGGAAAGGTTTAAGATGCTCTAAGAGAGCAAAGGAAGGAGAAACTCAAAATAGGGAGACCAAAGAAAGCTTTAGGGAGGAGGTGGCATTTGAGCTGGGTGGAAGATGTCTAGAATTTCTACATATGCAAGTGGGGAACAAGTGTTCCGTGCGGTGAAAACCCGAGTCAAGTTGCTGGAGGTGGAAAGCTAGCAGGGTGTGTAGGAGAAAACAAATAGTCTGATCGGCTGTGGCTTGTGGTGGAGCAGTGGGAAAGCCTGGAATTATAGGTGGGGACAAGAGCATGAAGAACCTTAAAATCAGCCTAGCAGTTTATAAAGTGAGGGGATTAGTAAATTTTAAGGTATAAAAGGCTCTTTAAATTCATAGGTTCTGAGACCCGTAGCATTGGAGAAGATTTGGAGAATTATCGGGTCCAGTGATTGCCCTTCCTGTAGCACAACATCTCCCATGACCATGGCAGACATCACCCATCCAACCTGGCTTGCTTTTCTTCTGAGCCCAGAGGGACATTTGCAGTGCTTTTGAACAAAGAAAGTTAGTCACCATTGCTAGATTCTGGCTATCTGAATCATTTGCTGCCACTTTTGAACATTTCATGCCTTAAAAATACTTGTATGAGGTGACTGAAACAGGTGCTTCTGTTTTCTTTGATAGTGAGCTAGGTTATTTGGACCCAATTACCCATAAGGAAAAAACTATGTCTTCTTAAAAGTATTAAATGGGTAACAAGATATTCTGGAATTACCAGGAAAATTAATTAAGGGGACACATGAGAGGTAAAGGCAACACAGAATGCATCTTTGCCATAAAGATATTGACCAATACCGGGAAATTTTGAACTTTTGTTTTGAGGGTCTTATGTGTAAAGGATGAGAGCAATAAAAATCCAAGACCTGTATAAGATTTTTAATCTAATAGGTGACATGTTCTACAACAAACTGGCATAAAGTTGAACTAGAAGGAATCTATCCCTTCTGTAAATCTGCAGCCTTGTTTCACATCTCCTGGGTGGTCCAGGGAAACTTAGCCATGAACTTGGTATAAGATAGTCCTATACTCGACAGATTAATAGCACTTGGAAGAAGCAATGCAAATTGTCTCTAAAGGAAGACACTTTCATCCTTGACCTCAAATATTATTTTAAGTGCAATGAGTAGCATAAAATAAAAGATAACCAAGTCACAAGAAAACAAAACATCATAAGTGATAAAAAAGTAGAAAAAACTCACACATTGGCCATTAAAACTGTTAGAGAAAGAAAGGGCTGTTCCTCTCTTATGCTCTTAAAATTAAACATGAATATATTTCATTGGGAAAACATAAATTGCATTTCAAAATCTGCAGTCAAGGAGTATAATGAATGTAGTTTCTTTGTTTCCACCCCCTAAAGTATAAAGAAGCATATCTACAAGGGCTTCCAAAATTGAAATGAGAATCCACTCTAAAACAACTATGCTTACTCTGGGTTGCAGCTTGAGTTTCCAGTTAAGCAGATTCTGAGATAGAGAGTAGAGCTTAGGAAATTTATTGGATATTAACACCTGTTAGGGGGAAGGAAAAGAAACAGGATTGGGCAAAGGGAGAAATTGGGCTGGGATACAGTCTCATCAAGGCTTCAGTCAACACCAGAAGGTGCTCTGAAGCAAAGATGGCCCTTCAGAGATATCCTGAGTTGGGGATAGGGAGTCAGGTCTTTATACCCAATAATAACCAGTCCTTAGATATGGATCACCCTTGGAAGAGGGCATGCTCAAGGAACCTCTTTTCAACCAAGGCAATAACATTCCCAGCAACTGGGTAAATAAATCCCTTATTCCTGAAAGGAATATGGGCAGGGCAGTACAGCATCCATGACATTTTGTTTAAGGAAATAAGAAAGACATGAATGTGTCCATATAAGCAGGAAACTGTAAAGGTTGAGATAGCAGATTTTTTAAAATGGGACTTCTGGAGATGAAAAATCCAATTAATAAAACTAAAAACCTAAGGAATAAGTTTAATTGCAGATTAAACACAGCTAAAGAAGGAATCAGCAGACTAGAAGATATATCAGGAGAAATTAGCTTATTTATGTTATGAAGAGACAGAAAAAGGAAAATGCAGACAAGTAGTTATGTAACATACAATATAGAATGAGAAGGTCTAACATACATACAGTGTCCCAGGAGAAGAGAGAGAGAATAGGACAGAAGCAATGAATAACACAAATCCACAGATTCAAGAAGGCTTTATAAATCCCAGAAAAATAAAAACACTTACACACATCACAGTAGAACCAAACAACACTAGTGACAAAGGAAATATTACATATTCAAAGGAGTGAGAGTTAGACTGATTGCTGACTTCTCAACAACAATAAAGGAAGCCAGAAGGCATGGGAATATAGTGAGAAAAATTAATAGCTAATGAATAGTTCTATACTCAGTGATAATATCTTTCAATAATGAGGACATAATAAAGACTTTTGGGTAAACTAAAGAGAGTTTTTCATCAACAGGCTTCCAGTAAAGGAAATTCTAAATGACATGTATCAGTCAGAAGGAAAAGAATTCCAGATGGAAGGTTTGAAATGCAGAAAGGAAGCAAGAGAAAGTAAGCCTTTAAATAAGTGAGTAAAACCAAATGACCTTTGACTATACAAAACAATAAAAATAAAGTCTTGTGGTTTAGACCTAAAAATATAGAGTTAATGGAGTTCTAAGATCTTTATGTGCTCAGTAATCTAAGGTCTTTGCATTAATTAATTAATTAATTAATTAATTTCTCTCCCCATTCATTGTTTGTGCTTGTTCTCTACTCTTTTTGTCTATTCATGGTGTGCTTTCTGTGTCTGCTCATCTTCTTTTTAGGTGGCACCAGGAACTGAACTTGTGACCTCCCATGCGAGAGGGAGGAGCCCAATCACTTGAGCCACCTCCGCTCCCTGCTTGTTGTGTCTTTCATTATGTCTCCTTGTTGTGTCACCTGGTTGCATCAGCTTGCCGTGCCAGCCCATTGCGCCAGCTTGCTGACTTTCTCATCTTCTTTAGGAGGCATGTAATGGTTTCAGAGTTTTATTTGATTATGAATTCCAAAAATACAGATTGGATTATTCTTGTAAACTAATCTGTTCATCTGGGCATGATTAAGTTATGATAAGGGATTAACTGGGCCACGTCAGGAGGGTGTTGGGCACCGCCCCTCGGTGGGTGTGGTCTCAAGTATAAAGGCTAGGCAGCAGATTGAGAGAAGCAGAGATTTAGAGAAGCAGATTGGAGAAGCAGTTCTGATGGAGTGAGCCGTTCGCCCGATAGTCTACAGCTGGCCTTGTGGAGAGACGCAATGCATAGAAAGCCTCATGGTCTACAGCTGAACTCGTGAAGGAAACAGAAGCTAAGCCCGGAGAGAAACGCAGCCCCGGGAACAAAGGAATCCAGAAGCCTGAACCCTGGAGACGTTGGCAGCCATCTTGCTCCAACACGTGGACTTTAGTAGGAGAAGAAACTTATGCTTTGTGGCCTGGTAACTGTAAGCTTCTACCCCAAATAAATACCCTTTATAAAGACTGACCAATCTTTGGTGTATTTCAAAAGGCACTTCTGTGGCTGACCAAAACAAGGCACCAGGAACTGAACCCAGGACCTCCCATGTGGTAGATTGGTGCCCAAATGCTTGAGCCATATCCATTTCCCTTAATTAACTTTTGATTTTGATAATTTAAGCTTACATTTTGTATTTTCTAGAATGCATTTGCCATGATTCAGTGCAGGATGATAGAAACAAAGTATTCAAAGAAGAAAATAGTTTACTATAGGGAATTAGGAGCTAACAAAATCATTGGAAATACTGGAGAGCAAAAGTCAGGGGGCTGCCTCTAGACCTTCAGCTTGGGCCTTGAGGAATGACTGTATAATGAGTTCCCTGGATTTTATCTTTATCTCCCATATACTCCTAGACTGGATACTAGAGAGGCCTAAAATAAAGGAAAGCCTTCTCTCTCTTTGGCTAAAAAACTTTGAAAAGGGAAGTCCAACAGAGATCTACTGGGGTTCCCCAATCCTTGGTCCACGACTGGGGTCCTTGCTAGTGTCATCACCTACAGGTAGCAGTGGCAGCAATGAAGCCCCAACCACCTCAGCTCCTGCTCCACATCCAGGGCCCTGGTGGGTGGTCTGATCTGATTGTTGCAGCAGCAGAAAAGCCCCAGGCCATCTAGCCCTGGCTTGATAAACCAGGCTCAGTGGGTGGCCTGACCCCTGACAGCAGTGAAGCCCTGGGTTGTCTAAGCACTCACTGCACAACTGGGGCACTGGCAGTGGTCCCATCCATTCACAGCCCCTTAGCATAATAACCAAAATATCCAGCATACAATAAAAAATCATCCATCATACCAAGAACCAGAAGAACCACAATTTGAAAGAGAAGAGACAATCAACAGATGCTAATACTGAGGTGAATCAGATGTTGGAATTACCTGAGAAGAGTTTTAAAGCAGGTCTCCAAAAAATGTTTCAGTAATCAATTACAAATTCTCTTAAAACAAGGGAAAGATAGATAATCACATCAAAGAAATAGAAGTTACAAAAAATCAAATGTAAATTACTCAAAAATACAATAACAAAAGAAAATTTGCTGGATGGAATCAACAATAGACTGATGATGGAAAAGCTTAAAATCTATGAACTTGAAGACAAATCAATAGAATTTATTCAACCTGAACAATAGAGATGAAATAGACTTTTTTTCAAAGAATGGTTTCAGGGATTTATTTAACAAATACTTAATGTTTGAATCAGTGGAGTCCCAGAATAAATAATAAATATTTCAATATGTAGAACAACCACTAAGAAATTAATACACTAAAAAAGGTTATAAAAAAACATAACACTAAAATTGTTGAAGTGACCCCCAGTAAGACAAAAAAAAAAAAAAACAAAAACAGATGATCAACAAACTGAAAAACAAACAAACAGACAAAAACAGTAAAATGCAGACTGAAGCCCCAACATATCAATAATTACTTTAAATGTAAATAATCTAAATATACCTACTAAAAGAAAGATTGACAAAGTACATTTAAAAAATAACCCAACTATATGCTATCTGCAAAAACTTGCTATTGACACATGCATTTTGAAAATAAAAGGATGTTAAAAGATATATAATGCAAACAATCAGAAAAAGCAGGATTAGCTATATTACTATTAGACAAAGTAGACCTCCAAGCACAGAAAATAACAGGGACAAAAAGGGACATGTCATAGTAATTAAATGATCAAGAAGGTAGCACATCTCTGAGAGTGTATGCACCAAACAAAAGGGCTTCAAAATACCTGAAGCAAAACTGATGGAATTTAAAGGGGAAATAGAAAAATCCACAATTATAGTTGGAGACTTCAACACTCCATTCTCAGCAATTGCTAGAACTACTAATCAGAAAATCAGCAAGGATATATAAAATATGAACAACATCTTAACCAACAGGATATAATTGACATTTATAGAACATTTCACCAAACAACTGCAGAATACACATTCTTTTCAAGTTCCATGGAACATCACACAGGTAGGCCTAGTTCATAAAACTAGGCTCAACAAATATAGAAGAATTGAAATTATGCAGAATGTGTTCTCCAACTACAATGGGATCAAACTAGAAATCAAAAATGGAAAGATAAGAAAATCTCCAATTATTTGGAAATTAACACACTTCTAAATAATCCATTAGGTCAAAGAGAAAATCTCAAGAAAATTAAAAAACAAAAAAACACAAAGACCTGAATAAAAATGAAATTTTGAACAAATCAAAAATTATGGGACCCAACTAAAGCAGTGCTGAGAGGGAAATTTATAGCACTAAGTGTTAACATTAGAAATGAGGAAAGATCTCAAATCAATAATTTAGATTCCTCCCTAAGAAAACAGGTAAAGAAGAGCAAAATAAAGTCAAAGCAGGCAGAAGAAAGGAAATAATAAAAATAAGAGCAGAAATAAGTGCAAGTGAAAACAAGGAAATAATAAAGAAAAATAATGAAACAAAAAGCTAGTGCTTCAAAAAATAAATAAAATTGATAAAGCTCTAGCAAGACTGACAAAGATTAAAAGAGAGAAGACACAAATCACCAATATTAAGAACGAAACAGTCCATTCCAAGATATCCTGCAGCTATTAAATGGATAATAAGGGAATACCACAACTTTGAACTCATAGATTTGACAACTTAGAAAAAAATGGACCAATTTGTCAAAAACCACAAACTATCAAAATATAGTCAAGATGAAACAGATAATCTGAATAGTCATATGATTATTAAGGAAATTGAATTTGTAACTAAAAACTACCAAAAAAGAAATCTCCAAGCCCAGATAGTTTCACTGGGGAATTTTACCAAAAACTAAATGAATTAATAACAATTTTACATAACCTTTTTCAGAAAACATAGGATGAGGAACACTTCCTGTTCAATTTTATGAGGCCAGAATTACCCTGATATGCAAACCAGACAAAGACAATACAAAAAAAGAAAACTACATACCAATTTCTCTTATGAACTTAGATGCAAAAATACTCTACAAAATTCTAGCAGATCAAACCCAACATAAAAAGAATAATATCCACAAGCAAGGGAGGTTTATTCCAGGTATGAGAGGCTGGTTCAATATTCAAAAATCTCTGTAATCTATAATATCCAAAGTCTAAAGAAGAATCAGTTGCTTATGTCAGTTGATGCATAAAAAGCATTTTATAAAAACCAACAACCATTCATGATTTTTAAAAAATTCTAAATTCACTAGGAATAGAGGGGGAACTTCCTTAACCTCAGAAAGAGTATCTGCAAAAACCTACAGCTAACATCACAGTACAGGTGAAGGACTAAATATTTTCCTTCCATGATCAGGAACATGGCAGGAACCTAGGAACGTTTCTGAAGTCAATGATTAGTTCTAAGAGTTTTTTGTATTGGTTTGCTTTGTTTTCATAGATTTATTGGAATTTTCTATATTGACAATCCTGTTGTCTGCAATTAGAGATGGCTTCTTTTTCCTTCTTCTTTTCCAATCTGTGTGGCTTTCATTTCCTTTTTTTCTAGCCTAATTGCAATGGTTAAAACTTCAAGTACTAGGTTGAATAAGAGTGGTAAGAGTAGGTATCCCTGCCTTGTTCCTGATCAATTGATTATCCATAGACAAAAAAAAAAAAAAAAAAAAAAAAAAAAAAAAAAAAAAAAAAAAAAAAAAAAAGGTCCTTAATAAAAACCTCACATTTTATACAAAAATTAACTCAAAATGGATCATAGACCAAATTCTAGAAAAAAAGCATACGAGAAAATCTTTGGGGTACACAGCTAGGTAAAGAGTTCTTAGGCTTGATATCAAAAACAGATCCATAAAGGGAAAAATTAATAAATCTGACTTCATCAAAAATCAAAATTTTACTCTGAAAAAGACCCTGCTAACGGGATAAAAACACAAATTACAGACTGGAAGAAACGATTTGAAAATTACACATACAATAACAGGCTTGTAGCTAGACTATATAAAGGATTCTCAAAACTTAGCCTTGATAAAAACAAACAATTCAGTTAGAAAATAGGCAAATGACACGCAAAGGCATATCACCAAAGAGGATACACAGATGGCAAATAAGCACATGATGATCAACATTATTAGCCATTAGAGAAATGCAAATTAAATCTCATGAGATATCCCTACTCACATATATCAGCATGGCTAAAATTAAAAATAATAATAATGATAACACCAAAGGCTGGCAAAGATGTGGAGAAACCATATCACTCATACATTGCTGGAATGTAATATGGTATAGCCATTCTGGAAAATAGTTTGATGAGTTTCTTTTGAGACTAAAAATGGACTTACCATATGACCCAACAATTGTACCCTTAAGCATATACGCTAGAGAAAGAAAAACTTCTTCTCACATAGAAGCTTGTATAAAAATTGTTCATAGCAGCTTTATTTGTAATAACCCCAAACTGGAAACTACCCAAATGCCCTTCTATGGGTGAAAGGTTAAACAAGTTGTGTTACATCATACTATGAGGTACTACTTGGTAATAAAAAGGAACGATCTATTGACACACACAACAACTTGGATGAGCCTCAAGGAAATTATGCTGAGTTAAAGAAGCCAATGCCAAAAGGACACATACTGCATGAATCTTTTTATATAATGGTATTTGTGAAATAACTTAATTACAGACATAGAAAACAGATTAGGAACTAAAAAGGGGAGGAGTTGGGGGCTAAAAGGGTCTAGCAAAGAGACTCTTGTGCTGATGGTGCAATTAAATATCTTAATTGTGGTGGAATGGCACGAAGCTATGCATGTGATAAAGTTGCATAGAGCTGTGCAGATACACATGCACATGTAACTGGTGAAATCTGAATAAGCTCTCTGGGTTATTCCAGTGTCAATTCCCTGGTAGTGTTATTATGCTATAATTATCCAAGAAGTTAACATCCGGGCAGGCTCATACATTTAACACCTTCTCATGACTCTATAGTTATTTCAAAATTTGAAGTTTAAAAACATCACATCACTTTTAGACTTAAAATAGGAGAGTAACATGACCCTAAGACAGGGTAGGGGTTTTTAAATAAGACGTGAAGAGTACTAGCTGTAGGTGGATGCATAGACTGATATGACGACTGTGGCAAAATGTTCTAATTGGTAGATCTGTTTATGGGATGTATGTTGGATTTCTCTGTATGGGGTTTGTATTACTTTTGCAACTGTCCTGCAAGTTTGAAATTATTTCAAAATTAAAAAGTTTGTGTGTGTGTTTAGGTACTTGTTATCAAGTACTTTCCTTCAGTTTTTAAACTGACTTAAACTCCATGGAGCACTTAATGATTCTTTATCTTGAAATCTCATTTTGAAATTATTTTCTAGCTTGCATTCTATGGCACTTAAATTTATTAAATTTATTAAATTTTCCTTCTTTCTCTGTACACTTCTTGATTCATTCATTGAACAAATATTTATTGAGCACCGATTAGGTGGCAGGAATGGTTTTAGGTTGTGGGCTACAGTAGTGAGCAAAATAGATCCTGGGGAGCAGATGTAGCTCAAGCAGTTGAGTGCCCACTTCTCACATGGGAGGTCCTGGGTCCAGTTCCCGGTCCCTCCTAAAGAAGGTGAGCAGATGCAATGAGCAGACGCAACAAGCTGAAGCATCGCACTGACGCAACAAACAGATGCAGCGAGCAGACAAATGAGCAGACACAACAAGCAGGGAGTGGATGTGGCTCAAGTGGTTGGTCACCCTCCTCTCACATGGGAAGTCCCAGGTTTGGTTCC
>PVKH010044769.1:0-10578 GCA_004027955.1 Chaetophractus vellerosus | reverse complement strand
TGGGGGCCGGCTGTAGCCCAGTGGATAGGGTGCCGGTACACCACATGGGAGGCTCCGGGTTTGGTTCCCAGGGGCCTCTCTGAGCAGGGCAGACAGCCTTGAGGGGGCAAGCCACCATGGGTGGGGCAGAGCCACCATGGGCAGGGCAAAAAGCCACCACGGGCAAGGCAAGTTGCCCATGAGCAGAATGGAGCCACTCGCTAGCAGAGCAGAGCCACCCGCCAGTGGGGCAAGCTGCCTGTGAATGGGCAAGGCCGCCGCTCACCGGTGAGCTGACTCGGAGTGTCGCCACAGCGGGGGGAGACAAAGAAGACACAGAAGAACGCAAAAAAATTAACACAGCAAGAACAAGCAGAAAGGAGGGGGGATATGTAAAAAAAAAGTTTATTGTTTATTCACATTATATTCAAATGCAGTTGGCAGTGGAGACTCTGCTCCATTGTTCGGTTTAATACCTAAGATTCTTTACTTTTGTGATGCTGCCTTCTTCATTAGGTGGCCTCCACATTGCCACAGAATGGGAAGAGAGAGCATCTGGAAGCACATGTTCCTGAATGTGGTGGACATCTCCTTTTTACACATTCCAAGGACAAGAAGATTTCCAGTCCCTACAGCAGTGGAGTCTTACCTTCTACCTTCTTTTGGCAGCTATGTATTTTTAATTGTGTTTTGAGGGTTTTAATGTTGGTTACCCCTCCCTCAGAGGCAGACAGGATTTGTTTTCACTCCCCCTAGAAACAATTCATCCTCGCCTATTCCCTGAAGGTGAGAGAGGTGACTGCCCCCATCTTAGCTGCTTAAGGATTTTGCTTCCTAGGGTAGAAGAGTAAGGAGAAAGGGTCAGGGCTTATCTCCCAGCTGCTGTTCATCACCTCCTGCACACCATCTCATCAAAGAAGATGAGGGCCTCTGGCCCTGCAGCCAATATTTTGTGTGAGCACATGGTGGAGGCCCATGGAAAAGACTTTGAGAATAAGTATGTCCTCCCCAAGTGTTTGAGGCCCCCTAACCTATACTTGTCCTTTAAGAAATTGTGAAAATGTTAGCTGGCTTCATTTTTACGTAGGCCCCTTTTCTCCTCTGCTCTGCTATAAGTGAAATAGTTACTGGTAACTTTTTGGAAATCAGTTTGCTTGCTGAACTTGCAACCCCATGTCTCTGAAAGACTCAGACATGGTTATGATATTTTCTCCATACTAGGTTGGGGATGGCTTTCTTTGTAGTTTTCTACATCCTAAGCATATCTGAATATCCACATTATATGTGAATTGTATTGGTTTTATTTTCATTCTTGTATAGACAATCTTCAATTGTGCATATCTCAATTTAATTTTTTCTTTACATGTTTGTGAATACTTGCTTAAAAGTATATGATTGAGTATGTTTTCATTTATTTGTAGTACTTCTGAGTGATTGGCATTTTATTATTTTATTTTATTTCAATTAATTGAGAATTTTTCTATAGTATTTCTTCATTAATTTATGTTTGTAATAGATTTAAAATACACATTAGTAATTGTGAAAAATTATCAGGACATTGATTTTACTTACACATATATATATTTACTAGATTTTAGTATTTGAGTATTATATTATTTATAGACTATAAATACTTAACACATACTTAATTTACTTAACTGAATAAAGTCTCAGAGTCAAGACTCACTACAATTGTGTTTCCTTGATTTCTCCTTATCTGTGATTTATAGTTTATATATTTGGGTGTTATAGTATATGTTGAATAAATAATTTAATAATCATAGACTCATTATAGATAATAAACATTATCATTATAAAACACACATGTATAGATGTGTAGATGATAGAGATTCTGTGATCCAGATTCACTCTTCAACTTCTATCAAGATATCATATATTAATATCTATTTTTAAAAATCAATCTCGTGGGTCTAGATTAAATAAGCATTCAAATACCTATTGTATATAGTGTTTTTGTTTGTTTTTAAGGAGGTACCAGGGATTGAACCCCGGACCTTGTACATGGGAGTCAGTTGCTCAACCACTGAGATACATCAATGCCCTCTTATAAGTTTGAATATTAAAAGCCAATTCTCTAATAATCCCAGATATGATTCTATTTTTATATATGCTTAATTGAAGACAAATACAAACCCAGTGAAGTGATTAATTCCTGAAATACCTAAAACTGCACAGCATAAGATAGATTTGAACAAATATAAAATGATGCCATATTTCTATCAACAATCCAATTTTGAAAGCTATATGTAATTAACATACTATGTGGCAGTATTCTTAGTCTAATGAATTTATTAACTTTTTCCATCTTACAAAAACTATTTTCTAAAAGAACAATTAATGTATCAAAATTATGTTTATTGATTTTGAGAGAGTGATGAATAAAACTTTATTCACAAAATCAACTGTTGATTGCTTTGCTATTCTTTGTCTATATTTCTTAAAGAATGTTCAAAAATTGACTTAGTAGTAGCAAAACTGGTTTGAAAGCAGATAGGTAAGCATAGGCATGGAAGAGTAATTCAATGATTACCTATTTTTATTAGTTATATATATTCATGTATGTAGAAATTTTTTCTAGATTATCGTAAGAATTTTCATTCCTGAATGACATGGGCATTTCTCCAACTGAAGTACATATATATATATATCATACTGGGACTTTGTATTTGGGAAGCTGGTGTTCAACCAATGAGCCACATCAGTTCCCCTGGGTTGGTTTTTACATTTGTTTGCTTATTGTTTGTTTTGTTGGAGGCACTGGGAACTGAACCTGGGACATCCCATGTGGGAAGCAGGTCCTCAACCACTTGAGCCACATCTGTTCCCCAATATATACTTTTGACAATGAGATAATTTTGATTCTTCTTCAAGGACTGGCAAACTGTATATTTAGAGATAATCTTTTAAAACATATATTAAATATTGAAAAATTATATGTATGTTGTTTTAATGTGTAGTTTCTCAATTTCAACAAAATTAGTATAATTAACCTTTTTAGTTAGAGACTTGAAGACATCCTAAAACATTGAAAATTTTAACATTATTTAAGTCCAGAAGGCAAAAAATAACTTTTAAAACTCCCCCTCACCCCCAGCAGCTGAATCTGTAAATTGTGTAAAATGGCTGTGCAGTATATTAAATACCATAGAAACAGGTAAACTTTGCTGATTGTTACTAAAAAACCTAAGTTCTCTTCCATAAACAACAATGAAAAAAAACCACAAAAATCCTCATTGTATGCTCTTTTTACGACTTATTCTTCTAGAAATGTGGACAAAGTTACCATGACTTCAGGCAGCAGACAACAATTTTTATGGCATGACTTTCAGAACATATTTTTGCCTATGGAGTTTCCTAGCTGCAGTATATGATATTATTAAGAATGATTGGAAGAAAAGTTAAAGTATACTTTTGATAGATGTTGCTTTTGTTCTCTTTACCCATTCATAAAAGAACAGGATAAACGGTAGACATGTGGACAAGTGACATTAGAAGTGGTCTCTTTTGAGTTGGTAAGCCTGTAACATTGAGTTGTACATTTTCATCTTATTTTAGAGCTGTACTGGTTTCCATGAATAGCAATATTGTTCTTCAAATTTTTCTCACTTTAAAGATTTGCATAATGTGATAAGTTGTCAGATATGATTAAACATAGTGCTTCAGCCTGGAAAGCCTTAACTGGTGAATGTAAAATTTTGTAAAAGAAAACTCTCTGAAGAACTTTTGAGTGGGAGTTTGAAAGGTGAGAAGGTTATAAACTGAAAAATTAAAAAAAAAAAAGAGCTTCACGTTTACATAGGCATAATTAAGTGGAAGGTGGGATGACTCTTAAAGTGGGATGCTATGCACCATAACATTTTTCTGGGAGTATATTTCAGTTCCTTTGTTGTCACATAATTTGTCTTTACCTAAATCCTCATGTCTTTCACCCAGATATGGCTCTTCTTCACGGCTTTCTTAATTCTATCATTGCTGTCATATTTGAGATCTATCATTTTTATACTTTTGATGAGCCATATCTAGCCATATTTAGTTTCTATTTCATGTACAGTTCTTTAACATTTCTTAATTGTCATGTCTCAAGGGCCCTAAACTTAGATTTAAAAAATTATCTCCTATCTTTTCCTCCAGTTTCTCTTTTCTTCAGTCAAATCTTCATTCCATGAAAAACAAAATAAAATGTTAAATTGTCATTCTCCATAGGCATTTCTTCTTTAAAAATTTTTGTCAGGTCCCAATTATCTAGATTAAGATCAAATTCTAAACTCATTTTAGTTTCCATTTCTCTTCCACCAAAATCTCACCATAACCTACTTTTCTTGCCTTTGTAAAAATCCCCTTCCTTACATAAATCTTGTACCTCTTCCAAACAGTTTTACTTCTTCCAAACAGGTTTCTTTTAATCATGAGCCCCATGATTCCCATTTTTGCTTTTACCCACGTGTACTCATTTTCTGTCCTTCTTTCCTATCCCCTCAATTGATAAGATCATTAGGCTATCCATAAAAAAATACTGGTTTGCACACAAGTTATTGAAAATGCTCTACATGCTCACTTTCACTCTACCTTTCTTTCTATCACTGACAAAAAGAAATCTACTTCAAAAAATTATACGATACTCTTACATCTGCCTTTTAAAGTCACTAATGTCAGTTTAACTATTACAATGTTAAAAGTAAAGGAGTTCAATATTTGTTGGGTTAATAATGTATGACTATGGAAAGAAAAACATTTTCCCTTGACTATACTTTTGATAATCTATTCCCGATACCTATTCCTATTCCTTTAAAAGATTGTAAAGAAAGAAATAGTCACCTTAGATAGGATATATGCCTTGCTTTACTGGATAATGAAAATATATTACAATTTAGATTTGGCATAAAAAACAAAAGTAAATTCTCTTCACTCAATTAACTTTCCTTTACTTGCTCTCTACCTCCACCCCATCACATCATTTAAAAAATAATAAAGGCTACTAGACTATATTTGAAGCATTTAAAGGGGAAAGTAAAAACAAAAACTAAAACAAACAAACAAAAAAACATTGGTATGCACATTAAAACATTGACTGAACTCTCGTGGGTTAAAATGAAAGAGGTTTATTCTCCTTTTGTCAAGCAATTTCTACAGACAGAACATCCACATGGTGTAAGCTACTAAAGAAGGATGTATGAGACAGACTTACATTAAATTATTAAGTCACAGACATTTTATATGATCCATGTTCACAAGGGAAAATTTGTTAAAAAGGAAAGCAGATTCAGTAACTAGAAACATAAGCGTATATTTGTTGTTTGTTAAATCTACCTTCCATAATGTTTCCTCAAGCTAAGAAGAAATCTACTGTATGACACAGCTCAGGATGCTATATACATGTAAGTTATTACACACTATAAAATTTCAGGTTTCTAAGCAGTTATACCCAATTTAAACTTGAATAAAATTTGTATTTAGAAAAGACCTTATTGGGTTGCCTTCAGTAAATGGAAGTCATTTCAACAGCCATTAGATTTATTTTTAGCAACTTAAAAACAAAAATTAAAAGATAAAAGGCTCTCAAAACATGAAAGCTATTACTTTAAGCCTGGATAATTATCTTCTTAATTCAATGAACCAGCCCTCTAGTTTTAATCTACTTGTACTAGTGTTCTCTTTTCCTTTTAGAAAAAAAAATGCAGCCATAATTTTTACTTCTATGCTGTGTCTCAAATAGGAGGATTATTTAGGTTACAAGCTCTAGCACACAGTTAGTGAGAAGATAGTTTAAGGATTATGTAGGAGTGGAATAGAAGTCTTAGGAAATTTGTTAAGGAATAAAGTTCTTTGCTAAGTCATATTTAAATAGTAAAGGTAATGAAAAAGTAAATCTCTTCTCACTACTGTGGGGCTATCTCCTTATTCCAAACTTCTATTATTAATTCTCCTAAATCACTAAGACCTTGTCAGTTCTCTTGTGAGATTTTTCTCCCTGGCGTCAATTTCCTTATATGTGGTCTACTCTAAGCAGGCACAAGAGATGCTTCCTTTTAGAACTGAAATTTCCTGCTGATGCAACACTGGGCTATTGAAATGAAAGAATTTATTCTGCTAATAAGAAAGTAAATATTTGTAAGCAGTTGACATCCCAGACAAACCTGCATTGAAAATGTAATGCACTCTAGTGATTGAAAGCAAACTGAGAAGAGAAAACTTTGCAGATATTTTTACCATAATTATTTTCCCTCCCATCACCCCCATTTTCCATAACATGCTGCAGATTATACAGTAAATGTCAAGTAGAGTTTGTCACCTGTATATAATCTAAGGCCAAGTTATGCCTTCAAATGGCATTTCATTGAGGGTTAAACAAATAACTGAAGGCAGAATTTGGTACAAAAGATGTCAAACTTTTTTCTTTTAGTGACAAGCAATTTTTAAGTTATGAGGGTGTTCGGTATGCAGCTTCTAGCCTTCTATTTCCTCATGTGACATTCCCTTCAAGGCACAAAAGATTACAAACAGTGGATAGGACAGAATATTTAGAATTAAGAATTTTAAGGTTCCACAACACCTTTTTGCTCTGGTTTAAGCATACCAAAAGTATGGAGGAAAAAAGTAAACTACCCTCAAAATGAAATGGTGCTTAAGTCATCGGAAATTCCCTGCAGTTTAGTTATTTTTTCAGTATTTAAAATCCTATTTTATTGGTTTAAAATGTAACTAAAGATTTGCTTGTTGTGATCAATGAAGTTTCTCATTAAATATTGTGTTTAATATTGTTAATCAATCCATATTACTAGTTGTGCATGTCTTAGCCGAAAAAATAGTTTAACTTATTTGGGCCAACCAAATAACTTATGTTTGAATAGGATATAAATGTTAAAAGTTAAGCTGTAAATTCAACCAATAGATTAGGTGCAATGTACTGTAAAACTCTTCATTCAATAATTATCTAATAGCACTCCTAGGCATCTCCAACCCAAATGACTGTATTTCCTTTCTCAACTTCAGTGATCTCACAGTTTAACTTATTGAGTCGTCCATCTAGTATAAAGAGAGAGTTCTTGGAAGGTGTCATCAGATATTGACCAAACAAGCCACTGTTCTGGATTTGCCTGTTCTTCCGGTTCCAAGGCCACTCTTCTGCCTTGACTGGTTCCTTAAGGCTCTTTATCATCTTAACATTCCCAGAGGAGAGCTCCACAAAAAGCACATCCGTTTGCATGCTTGAACTACCATAGATGTTGTACTGGTGGGCTTCAGTAAAGGACGGCTGAAATGCCACATCAGATATGTGCAGATTTGTGTGAATATCAAAAGCCTCCTGTATTTCTCCTCTGATGGAAATGTACTGCACCCTCACAAGACCTTTCACATCATTAATGCTGACAAGATAGTGCCCATCAGGGGAGACATATGGCGTGCCTGTTACATCATTGTTGAATCCAATGACTGAGTCGGTGACACTGTCTACTATGAGCTGTGGTGGGATTGCTCCAGTGCTGTCAGGTTTGCAGCCAATAAAGTAGTATCCTCCCAAGTGTGTATACGCCAGTGATTGAGGAATGCACTTATAGTCCTTCAAGTTAATGGTCTTGATGTATGACATGGTTTCCAGATCAATTTTTTGTAGTGCAGCTTCATCTTTATGAAGAATAAATCCAAACCTGAAAAGAGGAAAACCAATGTTAGACAGGAAACTATAGAATGAGTACTAGAAGAAAATGCATTGTGGACAGGTGGAAAGGGCGGAAAATCCAAGGAGTAATTTTCAAGCAATGCCGTTACATGTGGCACAAGCATGTTAGAATTAAATTTTATTTATTTTTTAAAAATGTTTAATCAATTTTTTAAAGATACAGCGATTACATAAATGTTACACAGAAATTTTAGGGGTACCCATATGCACCACTTCCCACACCTCCCACAACCTCCCACATATACATCCTTCATCAGTGTGGCACATCACCTGTAATAGATACACACATTTTGGGGCTTTGCCACCAAGCATGGACCACAGTTCACACTGTAGACCACCCTCTCTCCCACACAGTTCTGCATGATACATGATGACTTTAAATTGGGCTGACCTCCTCTTTTCTCTAAGTCATTCTTTCATTACTTCTAAAGAGTTATTACTCATGCTGCACAAAGCAGAATAATTTAAAAAATGTATTTAGTTAGTTGGACTGACACATTTTGCTTTCAACATAGAAGGAAAAAAAGTAAACATTATTTTGTATGTTTCTAAACCATCTGATATTGAATAAACTTACTTACCTGCTACTAAACCCAGAAAGGAAAAAAGGCTTGATCTATTTCATTCACTTCATTTACTTTAACATTATCTTAAGACCATCAAATTAATTTGAAACTCATTGATACTTAGATAACTATCCAAACCTGCTCATTTTAATTCATATCATTCATAATGATATGAATACCTTAATAATTGCAGAGTTTTTGATGACATAGAACTATTAGGCCATTTATTACATTTTTCATCACCTTGATAGCTACCTTTATGATTTTTGCTTTTATTTTATTATTAATTTTATACATAGGTTACATTTTTTGACCTAGTAATGTTTATATTATCATTTTAGCTCATATACCTATACTTCCTTGGTTGTTTTATTTGAACAGTGAAGAACTTTCAGAATTTACAGTATTATTCTATTAAAGCCAAGCGAAAGAGAAACATTTGGGTTTTTAAAATTAATTTTCTTGGATTCTTTAATTACTTCAGTAGTTTTCAAAGCATTTGTCTTAAATACTGGCTGCAAATTATCAAAAGTCCCTGTAGCAAGGAAAATACATATTTCTATTTATGAAGTATAACTATATTTTGAAACCATGGCCTATAATACCAGTGATTTTATAGCAAAAATAAGCAATCAAATAAGAGAAAATGAGAGAGGCACTACTGAACAAAATTATCACCAAATTTGATATTGGTCAACAGAATTGTGGAGAACTTATGTTATGGCTTATGTTGACAATAGTGATTAAAGTACCTCCTAATATTTCCAAAGCTCCATAAATATAAGGGTCAGGCACATATTGTTCCATCGACTGTGCTAATAAATGAAAAATTAAAATGACTTTATTGTGAGTATTAAGACAAAGTAAAGCAAAACAAACAAATAACCCCTAATGATAGCAATTATGTTATTCATTTGTGTAATTCATTTTTGTCATGCTGATTGTGACACGGTGGTTCATTTATGTTAAAAAAATGACATATTCTACACATATGGCAGATATATTGTGTAATCAGGGTTATATCTTTTTAAAAATTCAAATATAAGCATATGACAAGCTGAAAATATAAATGAACTGATAACTTTAATATCATAGATAAAAGGAATATTCTAAAAAATCAGTCTTGCATTGTAAATGTGAAAGGCAGGGGAATGCAAAGGCATGGATATATTACTAAATAGATGCAAACATGTGTGACTTATAGTATGTTTAAAAATTGTAACTTCTCATTCCTTACTCTTGAGGATTTGGGGATGGTGATGCCCACTCTGCTGCCAATTGAGAGGGGACTTATATCCCATGGGGTAGATGGATAAAATTGTCTTGCTTACAGTTGTAGATACTCTCTGTTTTTTGGGGTGGGCATTG
The DNA here is from genome assembly GCA_004027955.1 of Chaetophractus vellerosus. NCBI lineage: Eukaryota > Metazoa > Chordata > Mammalia > Cingulata > Chlamyphoridae > Chaetophractus > Chaetophractus vellerosus. Next base: position 966 of record PVKH010044769.1, on the reverse strand, counting down.
TCCATCATCATCCTTTTGTTAATTGTCCTGGGTGAGTCCAATGAACTGGAGAGTAGGTGTTGGCTGCAACTCTGCTGAGATTCAGAGTCCAACCAGGATATGAGTAGCTGGAAGATTTAAGTCCCTGGGACATATATTTATTGGATATAGTGCTAAGTATAGGTTCAAATAAAAGGAGCAGAAGAATCATGTGCAGGAAAATTATAAATGAGTCCAACTTTGATATATTGAGGAGAAATCTTATCATATATTCCAAAGAAAGGCACACCAACAGGGTGCTGATTTCCTGGGTTTTTCTGCACTGCCTATAGTGTCTAGATGTTGGACTAAAGTGGATTTATTATTATCATAGTAATGGAAGAACTTCTAACATTGATAGAAAGACAGTGGCCAACAGAGGTTCTGAGGGGTGGGAGAGGGAAGAATAGGTGTAATATGGGGCAATTTGGGGACAATGGAATAGTTCTGCATGATATTGCAATGAAGGATACAAGCCATTACACATTTTGTCAAAACCTATAAAATTGTGTGGTGCAAAGTGTAAACAATAATGTAAACTATAGTCCATGGTTAGTAGCAATGCTTCAATATGTGCTCATCAATTGTAACAAATGTACCACTAATGAAAGATGTTGTTAATGGTGGAAAGTATGGGAGGAGGAGGGAGTGAAGTATATGAGAATCCCCTACATTTTCGATGTAACATTTATGTAATCTAGATCTTCTTTAAAAATGTATAAAAAGGGGGCCAGCCATAGCCCAGTGGACAGGGCGCCGGTTAACCACATGGGAGGCCCCGGGTTCAGTTCCCAGGGACCTCTCCGGGCAGGCAGACCGCCTTGAGAACAGCAAGCTGCCGAGGACAGGGCAGAGCCACCGTGGGCAGGGCAAAAAAGCCACCACAGGCACGGCAAGCTGCCTGTGAACGGAAGCAAAAGCCTACCGCGAACGGAGCAGAGCCGCCTG
>PVKH010044768.1:0-10572 GCA_004027955.1 Chaetophractus vellerosus | reverse complement strand
TTACACAAATAAAATAAAATTTGGTATTCAAATATGCTAAAAATAGATATACATGTGAGACTATTCCAACTTACAAATGAGTGACATTCTGAAAAATCATATGTTAATGAGGGATTCGAACTTGCAACATGCATTCTCAAGAAGAAGACTTGAGAGGAGAAGGAAGAGGAGAAGGAAAGAGAGAGAAAAAAATAAAATAAAACACTGTTTCCACTACCAAGTGGTTGGCCTAATAGTCCCTTTGTATTGGTGAGGTTCATTGTAAAGAACACAACATAGATATTAAAAGAAGAATCTGTTTCCATTTCTGGCTCTACTAGGAACTATCTCTATGGGCTTGCATTGAATAGATTCCCATGCCTGGGATATAAAACACCACTTATGATACTGTTCATATAAGGAACACGAGTCCCATTTCAGAATGCAGAGCCCTCTGATAACGCAAGTCTCTGAATGCCTACCTGGAGACAAGCACCCCACGGAATTGTCACCCCCAAGCACCATTAGTAAGCAAAAACTAAACTGCTATTGTGTTTGAATCATTATACATCTGGGAGTCTGATACAAAAGTTAGCTTACCCTAAGTATTATGACTACTGTCTTGCCCATTTTACACACGGGGAAAACGGAGCTCAACTGAGCTTAAGCCCAAGGCCAATACTGCTAGTAAATGTTAGAATGGTGATTTGAAATGCGTCTGACTGCAAAGCCTGAGTTTTTGATCCTTATGCGCTGTTGTTTGTTTCCCCAGCTGTCAGAGTTACATGTTTCCACTGTACGAGACCATTTCCACTCTGACTTGCTGGAGGATGCTGAATGTACTCTCTAGTTTGGGAGTTAATAGTTATACTATTTTCAGTTTTACTGTTTTGTTTTTGTCTTTTTGTTGTTGTTGTTTACACATCCAGAATTGATAAATGCCTTTAGAAATTGTGGCTTTAATTCAGGGTTGCAAAGTTGTGCTACAGCAAGTTCCCCGTAATCAAACGTGCATGGTAATGAGAAGTAAAAGGTACATTGTGGAAATACATGATATTTCTTTGTATAAACACAAAAACAAGATGCATCAGGTCTGGATGGAACCCATAAAAATTTCAAGAACAGATGCACAATTATCAAAGGGCCATGGAATTCAGTTTCCCGTGCACTAGGAAACATGAACATTTTCCCAGCTGGAAAAGCAGTCAGCCTGATGATTTCACAAGAAATCTTATCAGAAATTATTTCAGAGATTTTGCTCTTGTAAGCATCTTACAATGTAAAATCATATTCCAGACAATGATAGGCTTTGCCCTTAAGTTGTGAATCCATGGTTTCCCCATAGAAATTGCATATGATGGGCCCATGTGGAAGATATTTAACTTGCATTGTACCCCAAAAGTATTATCATTTCACACAGAAGGTTTGAGGAGCTCTTCATTGTTATCTGTGTAGATTAACCCATCTTTAATTTAGTGTAAGTCTTAGAATTGCTGAATATGTATATATATATATATATACATATTATATATTTATATATATTTAACATTTTGGCTAACAAAGTCTACTGTAGGGATGAATGGGAAGAGCACTGCTCAAATCTTTTTAATTCTCTATATGAGTTTTATTGTGTACCCTTTTCTGATGTTCTTTGGATATACAATTGAACAGTGCTCTCCATAAAATTTTCCCCTTTTATGTTTCCATTTTATTCCATTGCTACTTAAATAAAGTTAATTTACTGCTCTGAGAATTAAATGCATCACATTCCAACCTGAAATACAGTAAGTGTGAAAAAATAGAACTATTGAATGCTATATGGAAATTATAGGCTGTTTCAGATGGGGAGGGGGAAAGTATTGACTTTTATTCTTATATATTTAAAAGGGTACTACAGCTTTGGAACCATTTCTAGATGCAAAATTAACATCATAGAGAATAACAAGGTTCACAGTTTTTATATTTAATGCCAACTCTTCTGTATGCAGTGAATAGCCCTACCTTTTAGTATTTAAGAGATAAAGCTCTGCTTTAAATTTTCCAATTATTACCTGCCTGGTACAGTTGCAACAGGACCATATCAAGTATTTGAGTCTTACTAGGGAAACGTAATTACAGTTTGAAAAATAGTAGAAAATGCATTCCTATCACATCCTTAGTGGCAGTTTATATGCTAAAAAGAAAAACGCTTAGGGCTTAATTCATAAGAGCTTTATGCTTCATTTACATTTTTCTGTGCAGTTTACTTGGAAAAGAGCATAATGCATGTTTTTCAAGTAAAATATGCCATTCTGGGATTCATTCAACTTGCTTTCCATTGTCCTCATCAAGGACCAACCGTTCTTTTCTGCAATCCTAAAGGGCACCAGTAAATGGAGTGGGTGGAAAGCCCTCAATATTAACTAGAAGAAATGCCTAAAATCGTTGTACAGATTATTTAGAAAATTTACAGCAGTCTCTAGCAGTCAAATCTTGGAAAACCTATTGTGAGTTTACTAGGCAGACTGTTTCCTAAGCCTTTTGTATAGGATATTGAACAAATTGCATGACAACACGGATGTTTCAGGTGGCTGCTCAGAATTCACAACAAAATTCTGATCGTTTCCCAATCAATTTATGTTCTATTTCAGTGTTTCTCAAAAAAGTGTTCTGTAAGCTAGCAAGCATCAGAATTAACTAAGATTCATGTTTAAAAATATGATTTCTTAGGCTCCACAACACTGATTCAAAATGTTTAAGGGTGGAGACCTAGAATCAGAATTTTCAAGCTACTCTGGTGATTCTTATGCATGTCTTACAGTGAAGAGCATCAAATTCAAAATCCCATCACTATATTTTGGACCATGGCAAGCAAGGGAGTTCATTTTCAAGTACAGACACACACACTCTCCTTTAATGATCAAAAATTTATTAAAGCAGGTTTACTAGCTGGTGCAAGAACAATGTGGAAGAAACCAAAAATCACATTAGCAGGAGACGTCAATGGCACAAAGTCAAAACTTGCAAGTGACCCATTTATGACACTCAGTGTTTGCTTTCCTGCTTCTTCCTAATATGTGTAACAACTTTCTAGTTATGACAACATTCTAGTTCACTGATGCACTAGAAAATGAATATTGGAGATAATCAAGCATTTATTTATACTATGCACTATCAAAACTCCTGGGCTAATTTCCTTCCTCCATTGAATTCACTGAACTTACTGGGCTAAGTTCATCTTGTTGAGACCACCAAAGCCTGAAAAAAGAGAAAATTTTGACACCAACATAATTGTTCTAAAAAGGAGCTCATCTCTGCCATCATAGAGTAACAGTTGGAATGACATTTGGTGGGAGGCCACAAGTCTAGACTGGTTTGGTTAAGTCCACTCCAAGTTAAAACCAAAAACTTAGTATTTCTTTGTTAATAAAAGAAAAACCTCAGGTAGTAGAAATCCATAAATGTCACCCATATCTGGTCTTCTTCTCCTTCCTGGAAATACTTCCATGGCTCGCTCGGTAAGCAGAAATGATGTGTAACACTTCCAGGCAAAGCACTTAATTGCCCGTAGTGACTTCCCCATGGTCTCTACCCCTGCTCTAATGACTGAGGAGGAGTGTGTTTCTGAGAGTGCAGTTGCAGGATGGTACATATGTGTTTGTGTTTCTGCACTGCTGAGTCACTGTGGAGAGTTGCCTAGATTTGCAGTAATCTTATATGAGCAAGAAACAAGCTTTCCTTGAGTTAAGCCACTGAGATACAGGGGTTCTTTGTTACTGCAGCATAATTTATCCTATCCTGCCTAACATAACATAACTCAGTATTGCATTTCAACATAGCCATATGTTAGCCTTAACAAACAGAACACCCCTAGACCGATATCTGGCAGAAAAGTCCTGATGGCCATACAACTGGCTTCTTCTCAAAATGCATTTTATCTCTGAGTTCTAGAATAGCATCAGTCTCCAGGTGGCAATGAAACATTCTGAAACTTTTTCTGGGTCTGAGAAGGCTTTGAGGATTCAATTCAGAAGAGATTATTTTGAGAATCAAATTAGATAAAGTATGCCAAAGTGTTCTGTTTACCGCTTAGAGCTGTACAAAGAGGAATTAGGCTTGACAAAGAGCCCATTTAGATTGTACTTAGGTTCGCATAGATTCTAAAGTAAGCATTCTATCATTTCCCTTTCCATTAGAGGGTTTTTGTTTTGATATTTTAAAAAGAATGAAATTTGATGGTAAAGGAGGATCCACATGTTTTGAAATTGAGTCACATTTCCTGTTTTGCCACCACATCTACATTTATCATGCTGTTTTTCAAGATATATCTATTAAGCACTTACTGAAAATACTATAGGAGGTACCATGAGATATAAAAGAATTGAGAAAGTATTCTTTAGGAGCCTCCAACTTCATCATTTGTGCAATACAATTAAGAGCTGCTAATCTCCCACATGTTTCCACTTAGAAATACCACGCGTAAAAGTGCTATCATTTCTATTAAATGCTATCTTTGGAAAAAGTTCCCAGTAACAATGGAGTTTGGTTGGTATCTTTAAAATTCAATTTTTATCCATGTAAAGTTCTTGAATAGGTTGTTTTTCTTTTGAGAAGTTGTAGGAATTAATTAAGCATAGATATCTGGATAAAGAAAGGTTAATAGGAATATTAAAATCCTTAACTCACTACAATACCTTTAAAAAAAAAAAAAAGGAAGACATTTTTTAGATCTTTCTAAGAGAGAGAGAAACCATTACACTGCTTTCCTCTACGTGAATTTGCCCTAAAGGGATGATGTTTCCTGAGCCTAATAAGTGTCCTATTTCATCTTAATCCTTAGAGTCTATTCATTACTGTGGTGAGTACTTAGAGACATGCTGCAATCATTTGTAAAATGATAAAAGCCCTCATCATTCTGAGAAACAGATGTTGAAAATATGAGTCCATATTAGAATGTTTTCTTCTCATTACCCTGAGCAGAATGCTGTGTTCCTCACTCCACAGCCACCTATAGAGGAGCTGCCTGCGAAAGCTTAGGCTGGGCCTCCTGCCAGTGTCTCTTTCTCCAGGACCTATGGGCATGCTAGGAGCTCTGGTTTACAGCCCTGCCACAACCAGGAAGCATCCCACCACAACCCAGGAATGAGACAGCCAAGACACCCTCAGTAACAGTCCCTCCTACACTTTATTCAAGCTAAATTCTGTCACCTACCTTTGCAGACAGGAGGCTAGTGACACACGGGGCTGCTTAATCAAGAATCGGGGGGACATTAACACTTTAAGCATGTTGTTGACACGGCATCATTAGTTTCTGGATAATGGAACATTCTCTGTCTATGGTGAGTAGATCTCTTTGTAATATGAAAGAAAGAAAAAAAGGAAGGAAAAAAAAGCTCTCTGGAGCCATTTCCTGAAAAACGGTAAATGCCATTTCCCCTCCCCCTTCCTCTAGTCCCTTGGCATGGAAACTCCATATATCAGAATTAATTCACTCAATAAATACTGGATGTTTACTATGTTCCAGACATTATTCTGGCTACTGAGGAAAGAAACAGAAACAAAAAAAACGTCCCAGATCCTATGGAGTTAATGGAGACAGATAATTGAAAACCCAAACCAAACAAAACAGACACACACATACTATCATGCTTGGTACATACATGCTTAGAAGAAAAAAAGCGGGTTAAAAGGAAAGAGAACAAAATGGATCTTATTTTCCCTAAAATAGTCAGGAAAAGCCTCACTGAAGAGCTGATCTGAACCAGACAAAGGAGTAAATGAAGCGAGTGAATGAGCCATGGAAAATTCTGAGATGAGGGTTCCAGGAGGTGGGAATAACAGATCCAAGATCTTAAGATGGGAACAAGCTTGGTGCATTTGAGGCACAGCAAAGGGAGTAAAAGTGGCTGGAACAGAATGGTGAGAATGAGAAATGTAGGCGGTACAGCCACAGTGGCCTTTTCACATCAGCTTCTTAGGCCATGAGGAGGACTTTAGATTTTGTCCTATGCATGACGGGAAACCATTGGAGGGTCTGTGCAGGTGAACATATGCGTGATTTAGATGTTTCTATTTTTTAGAGATCATCCTGGCTGCTATTTGGAGAACAGTCTAAAGGGGCAAAGAAGGAGCAGGGACACCAATTAGGGAAGGGAAAAGAAATCAGAGCTCTGTTTTGGACAGCGTATGGAATCATAAATTTTGTGTGCCTTCTCAGATTCCCTCTGCTGTCTACTCCTTTCTTTCTAGAGGGTGGCACCCATCTGTAGCCCCTCCACTTTCAAACTTAGGTGAAAGTCCTCACCAAATGTCATGGAACCTATTGGGGATTAAATCAGGCACCCCACAAAAGACATGTTCAAGTCTTAACCAGGGTTTCTGTAGATATGATCCTATTTACAAATAGGACCTATGCATATGTTTTTATTAGTTAAGGTGTGGACTCATTTGTGAATAGGATCGTGGAAGATCCTATTTAGATGAAGTGAAATTAAATCAGAGTAGTCCTTAATCTGAATGAATGGGATCTTTATAAGCAAAGGAAATTTGGACACAGAAGCCAGAAGTCCGTTGAAATCAGAGAAATGGACAGAGAGAGAGGGAGAGATCACATTCTGACAGAGAATTGCCAAAACGCTACAGTATGTGGGATAAAGCAAGCCCTGCCAATAGCTCCAAAACTGTGAGACAATAAAGTCCTGTTCTTTAAGCCAACTCATTGTGTGGTGTTTATCACAGCAGCCCTGACAAACTAAGACAGAACCTGTCTTCTCAAATTACTTGAGAGAGGCCATATGAAATCTAGAAGTACAGAAGAATTAGTTCTCCATGGGGCAAAAATCAACCAATGAAAAGTAGAAGATGGAAGGGAGACAGAGAAATAAATATCCCTTCCTATCTCTCTCTTTTAGACTATTTACTCTCAAGGTGCAGCTATTACTTGTAACCCTTCAAGAGACTTATGTGCCAAGTAAACAAGCCTATGAGAGACCTTTTATGTTCCTTCATGGTTCGGCGTATGTGCAGTAAGGGCCAAGGCAACAATGCATCTCCTCCCACAGCATTGCATCTTCCTGTGCCTCACTTCCCCATTAGCCTCACCTCCACAGCCTGGACTTGCTCTTTTAAACTGCACTGGAAGCCTCTTAATCCTTGTCTCAATCTCTGCTTTCTCAAGGAACCACGTGAAGATATGCATGTTAAATAGTTCATATAAAATAACTAAGTGAAGATTGGTATACAATCAGGATTTCGAGGTAAAGGTAAGACTAGAGATATATATAGGAGTTATCTATAGATGATGTTTCAAATCATGAAACTGAATACAATCACCAAAAGAGAGTAGATAGATAAAGGACTTTAAAGGCTGAACTTAAGGGCGTGCCAGCATTTAGGAATAGAAATGAAAAGCCAGCAAAGCAAAGGAGTCTTGGAAAAAAGCGCCAGTGAGTTAGAAGGAAAAGGAGGAAAGGGTACCAGACATAGAGAAGAGAGCAAAAGCTCTGGCACCTGATGCTAGTATATAACAAAGATGAGGAGTGAGAACTGACTGTTGGGTTTAGCAACATGGAGGTCATTGGTGACCTCAACAAGAGCAGATTTGTTGGAATGGTGAGGGTGAAAGCTTGACTGGAGTAGGTTCAAGAAAGAGCAGGCAGGAAAGAAAGGGCAGACAGCTCCTAAAAGGAATTTGGCTATAAAAAAGGCAGAGAAATTAGGGTGGTATGTTTGTCTAGGTTCTTAAAGAAGCAGACTCAAAGACTGGACTAAACATGTAAAAATGTTATTAGGGGAAATGCCTATGTGAAAGGAAATAGGGAGGGATCTTGTGGAGGCTGAGAGAGCTGTCAGACAACAATGTAAGTCTGATGCTGAGTAAAGAAGTGGGCATTGGGTGGAAGCACCCCAGACTGTCATGCAGTCTTTGGAAAGTCTGACACACCATCAGTTCTTAAGCCAAAATTGACCAACAAAGGAGTCCTGTGTCTCCCAAGAATGGATCTGCCTCAGTATCCTTGCCAAACTCGGGCACTGGTGGGGAGCAGTCTAGGGGAACCATTACCTCAGTACAAACAAATGAAAGATTCCAAAGACAGCAGCTGGGGCCCTTGGCCAAGTGTGCTCCCTGTAGAAGGAAGTCTGCAGGCACATCCTCAAGGCTGCCACAGAAGGTAAATGGATAAAATGCAAGATCAGGGTGATTTTTTTAGGATGGCAGAAGGCACAGCCTGTAAGATGATGAGGATGGCCCCATCATAAGGAGTATAGGAGGATGATGTAGCAGAAGAGAGAGAGGCAGTGGCAGAAACAAAGTCTTTGAAAAGTGTATGACCTTAGCTGGATCTGTGCTACAGGAAGGGAAGCAGAGTCCAGTGTATGAAGTCTGTGGGTTGGTAAATTTTGGGGTGAGAAAATGAGAAAGTTCTTTGCTGATAATGCCTTATACTTTCTCAGGGAAGTAGAAAGCAAGGTCATCAGCTGAGAGTTAATGGGTAGGGAGGAAATAAAAGAGGTCTGAAGAGAAAGGAAATGTGGTGAAATGGACATCAGGAAGAGTGGGATAGTGAAATGACAAAGGAAATGTGGTAGAATTGTCGGTTTCACTCTGGTACCTGAACAAAAAAGCTTGAAAGGTTATATTGCAATGTCAAAAAGTGTTGCCAAACAATAAAATCATTGTAAACATTAAATTACATATGGTGAGTGACCAAGTCACTGCAGCAAGGATTTTCAAACTAATTTCAATATGCTCTAGAGGAGGACCGCTCAGGCTCAACGTCCATACACCTACCTGTTTACTTCTCACATTTCCTACTGATCCTACTGGCCGGTGGCCTGAAGGTGTCACGCACATCACAGGCCATGGCATCAGCTGTGGCTCACCTGGCACCTGCACAGCAGAGGCGCCACAATTGGATCCAAGGGAGTGAGCTGCCCCCATTTGCTCCTGTCCAATCCAACTTTGATATACCAGCTAGTGTCCTTACACTGTACTTAAAAGGAAGATATTAGTCACATATGTCTGGAAAGGGCTGGGAAAGGGAAAATGATTACTGCTGGTTGTCATTCAGATTTAAAGGGAGAATTCTATGCATGTGTCTCCCTGCATGTGCAACTCACACACAACTCAAGGAGATCATGGCAGGGGCTGTAAGTACAGAGTACAGATCTACCAACCCCTTCCTGGCTTATTTTATTGAAACTTCTAATAATTACCCTTGCCTAAAAATAAAAAGCCCAGGGCAAATTCTAAGCTACATGGGCTGCTAGGATAACAAAGTAAACAACATCAAAGGGACACCCCTGCTGTCCCTCAACAGGTACTCTTTATTATTTTTTTAATATAATATTTAGTTTTTAAAGATAGATTACACAAATGTTACATAAAAAATAGAGGGAATTCCCATATGCCCCACTCTCTACACCTCCCACATTTTCCCACATTAACAACATCCTTCCTTAGTGTGGTACATTTGTTACAATTGATGAACACATTTTGGACCATTGCCACTAAGCGTGGATTATAGTGTATATTGCAGTTTACACTCTCTCCAGCACAATTTTTCAGGTTACAGCAAGATACATAATGGCCTGTATCTGTTGTTGCAATGTCATTCAGGACAATTCCCAAGTCCAGAAAATGCCCCCATATTAGGACTGTTTTTCCCTCTCCTTCCCCTCAGAACCTCCAGTGGCCACTGCCTCCATATAACCGGTACTCTTTAAAGTCATCTGCACAACTTTCCTATAGGCAAGATGATAAATTCAATTTCAAGACCTCTCTCTTCTCACACCTTCTCCTACAAAGACCTGCCACTACCTTGGACTGGACCTCACTAAAAACAAAGATTTCTGTTGTCAGGGTCCCAGTCCCTTCCAAAAACACCCCCTACAATTGAAATTTACCTTCCCATCTTTTATTACCTCCCAACAGGGGTATCAGGTCACTGAACAGGCATGCTAAAAACTGAAAATGCCAGGTAACTCATGTGCATTTAATAATGACAGCCAAAAGATAAGGTCCTGCCTTGGTTATCTAAAACATCGCTATCACAAGAGTGAAATTTTCAAGTGAGGTAATACTACCAAGCAGGGAAAAGACCTGTGGATATTTTGGAACAGATATGCTCTCTGCACACACGTGAAATCTGCAGTCTAGATGCTCCTTGTAATTAACTGAAAATAATTCAATTAATTTGCCCAAAGGCAAATTACTGTGTTCTTAGCATTGGAGGCAGATACACAGTCTCTAATTTCAAGGCAGTGGAATCAAAGGATTGAATATGTCTCTAGAAGGAGGCAGCTGTACTCAAATCACATCAACTAACTGGGATAAGGCTTGTAAGCAAGGTACAAAAATGCTATCATTGATTTTCAGTCCTGATAGAATCATCATGGGGAGCTTTCAAAATATACTTATTCTTGGACCCACCCTGGGAAAATTAAATTTTAAAACTGGAGGTAGAACCCAAGCATCAGTATTTTTTAAACTCCCCAGTGATACCAGAGTGCAGCCAGGATAGAGAAACACTGTGCTAAAAGAGGGAAGAAAAGGAAATGATTCATGATGAGTAGGGAAATGGATCACATTTTTTGTAATACACTTCAGGTAGG
>PVKH010044767.1:0-10575 GCA_004027955.1 Chaetophractus vellerosus | reverse complement strand
TGGGAACAGAGGAACCCGGAAGCCTGAGCCCTGGAGACGTCGGCAGCCATCTTCCTCCAGGACATGGACTTTGGTATGGGAAGAAATTTATGCTTTGTGGCCTGGTAACTGTAAGCTTCTACCCCAAATAAATACCCTTTATAAAGACCGACCAATCTTTGGTATATTTCAAAAGGCACTCCTGTGGCTGACCAAAACATTGGGCTTGTGACTTGACATCAAACTCAGCACACTTTTAACTTTATGCTGTATAATGTTTATGAGTATATATCAGTATAAATTGGCTTATAGCACCATCATGTATTCATCTGACCAAATGCCATGTTCTGTCTTTCCTCTTACCCCAGCTCAAATGATCAGATATATGAAAGAGACTCAAGGCATGGAATCAAACTGAAATGACAGAATTTATCCTCTTAGGACCCTCAGACAACCCAGATATACCAGCTATCCTCTTTGGATTGTTTCTGTCAATTTATGGCAACCATGGTGGGTAATTTGGGAATGATCATTTTGATTAAGATTGATCCTTGTCTCCTCACCCCCATGTACTACTTTCTCAGCATGCTCTCCTTTGTTGATTCCTCTTATTCTTCTTCTGTGACTCCTAAGATGCTGGTGACCCTCGTGGCTGGGAATAAGGACATTTCTTTCAGTGGATGTGCTGCCCAGTTGTACTTTTTTGGCTCCTTCCTAGGGACTGAATGTTTCTTTTTGGCCATGATGTTGTAAGACCGCTATGCAGCAATTTGGAACCCACTGCTCTACCCAGTTCTCATGTCTGGGAGAATTTGCTTCTTGCTAGTGGCTACCTCCTTCCTGCTAGGCTTTGGGAATGCAGCCATCCACATAGGGATGACTTTCAGTTTGTCCTTCTGTTGCTCTTATAGGACCAACCATTTCTACTGTGACACTCGACCTCTGCTCAAACTTTCTTGCTCTGACACCCACATCAATGGCATTGTGATCATGGCTTTCCCCAGTTTTGATGTCATCAGCTGTGTTATGATTGTCCTCACTTCCTACTTATGCATCCTCATTGCATCTTGAGGATACCCACATTAGAGGGGACGCACAAATCCTTCTCTACCTGTGCCTCCTACCTCATAGCTGTCACCATATTCTTTGGGACAATTCTCTTCATGTACTTGTGCCCTACATCTAGCGACTCAATGGAGCAGGACCAGGTTGTCTCTGTCTTTTATGCAGTGGTTATCCCTATGTTAAATCCTCTCATCTACAGTTTTAAAAATAAGGGTGTGAAAGAAGCCCTAAAGAAAATCTTACAGAAACACATACCATAAAGCCATGCTACTTGTCATCTTGTTTTTTAGAAGAAATGACAAATTCTTATTAATTTTATCCTTACTGCTTAGTCCCCGGGCATCTTAAACATATATACATGGGCCTGTCTATGAATCAACAAAGTAGGTGGGGTAGGGTCTGATAAATTATCAAAACATTTGGAATTTGACTGAGCTGGGTTTAAGTCACAACTTCAATATTTAGCTCTATCAGCCTCATTTTATTACATATAAATTGGAGTCTTCGGTTGGGCAACAGGCAAACAATTCTGAGACAGATATTTGCATGTAGGAAGTTTTTTGGAGAGTGCATAGAGGAACGATACCTGTAAGAGTGAGGGAAGCAGAATTGGGTAAAAGAAGTTGATTGTGATGAAGTTGCAACAGAGGATTCAGGTAAACCCATAGAGGGCTCTGGAGCTGGGGCAATGCTTCAAAGAGTATCAAATTGTGAATAAAGTCTAACTTATTTGTACCTCCACAATGACCAGTTTTGAATATGGGCTCTCTGCTTTGCAGGTCATAATCTTGGGCAAGGCAATTCCTGTCGATAGGAGCAATTCCCAAAGAGAAATTCAGCTGTGAACCATTTGCTGTTGATATAACTGGCAGCTGTGGAAATAACTAATTCAATACTGCAATCCTGAAAAGCAAATCTGGTTAGTGTACCACAATATTTAATACAAAGACCACTTATTCCACTCATATGGATGTCAAGAGCATCAAAAAAGATACATTAAAGCATCTTACCAAGCATTATAATCCTGTGAAAACCATGGTAATATTGGAGGAATAATTCACTGGCTTTGTGAATTCATTGGACTATTTTGAGGTTAGTAATCATTGCACCTTGAGTTTCTATCTTTCCTCCTCCCAAAACCATGTGGTTGTACTTTTGCCAGATTAAATGCTCTATCTGTTACTCATTGTAGTGGGTTGGTAAGTTGTCAATATTGGAGCAATGAGATAACAGCTTTCTTGGATGAGCTGGCCTGGTGGAGGAGGCCTGAGCAATGACTTGGCATCAGGTGAATGTGTATTTGCTATTTCTTCCCATTCCACATCCATGAGGAAGAACAGCAGTGCTCCACATGCTCCAAGTGAGACTACAAGTTTTCTAGCCCCCTAACCCTTGAAAAAATGTGTGAAAGACCTCACAGGAGGAGTCAGCTCATCATATTCATCCTGCTGTACTGTAAGCAGGAACAACAGTCTCCCTGCCTCCTCCTAATTCCCACATTTTCCTCTTCACCAAGGCTTTTCTCAAAGTCACCTGAAACTGTACCGTGTCTCACATCTGCGTTCACTCCCCCTTCTTTTCTAATGCATATACTATAATATCCATCCTTTAACTGCTTTTTATCACGAAGCTAAGAAAAGTGGCACTTCACTATTATTAATCATTATTCTAATGTCCACATTTTATTCACTGCTCAGCTGAGATTCTTTGTACTAGCTATCTCTCCACACCTCCAGACTGCAAGCTTCATGAAGGAATGGACAAGATTGATTTTGTTGGCTACTCTACTACCAAGGACATGTCTGCCCAATTTTAAAAAATCGTGAAATATTTGTTGAGTGAATGAACTGAGACACAAGTTCTAGTTGAAATGACGCGGATCATATTTTAAGTGGAATTCTGAACTTTGGAGGCAGTCAATCTTCAACCATTTAGCTTAATTCTATACTCAGTAATTTCAGGGCAATGAAATACTTTTGTCCTTCTCTGGATATCTAAGTTACCTTTCGGAATATAAACGTCTCACTGGGGAAAGTGTAGTTCAATTACCTCAGTGAAAATCAAAGGCACCTTTTAATTGCGGATTCTCAGCATATTTCAGAATTAGACTTTTTAGTGATTTGCAGACACTAAATGTCAAGAGAAAGACTGCAGCCTAATAGGATTGACCACGTCCCTTGGATTCAGAAGCAGCACTTTCTACTCTTTGTTAAATTAATACCCTTTATAAAAGCCAGAAGATTTTTGGTACTCTGTGTCAGCACCCCTTTGTCAGAATAAAACAGATGAGATTTAGAATCAAGAAACAGAAAAAGAATTTTATAGAATATTTAAAATATCCATATTTATACATATACAAATATATGCATGTATATTTATTCATGAATATATGTATACGCACATAAATAAGTGAGTGTGAAAAACAAGTACATTTAATTAATTTTGTGTATTGTGTCAAAACACATGGAGAAATTTAATGTGTAGTGAAAGGAGTTAGATAAACTCATAAGGTAACACATGGATAAGTTGGCAAACATCTACATTTTCACTCTTCATCTTATGCTTTAGTTGTGGTCAATTTGTTACATTGGAATAATCATTTAACATTTCTGAGAACAAATTTTCATTTTATACAACAAGGGGGATTCTATCTCCATTCTGGTGTGTTGTGAATAATCCACAAAGGATATAAATAAAATGCCTGCTTGCAATGCCAGGCATGTGGGGCTACTCTAAGTATTCTCTGAATTTGAATCTAAATTATGGACACTTGGTGAGAAATCAGTGTTAAAAAAACAAACTGGGGGCCGGCTGTAACCAAGTGGATAGGGTGCCGGTTCACCACATTGGAGGCCCTGGGGGCCCTGGGTTCGATTCCCAGGGACCTCTCCAAAGCGGGCAGACTGCCTTGAGAGGGCAAAGCCACCGTGGGAAGGGCAGAGCCATCATGGGCAGGCAAAAAGCCACCATGGGCAGGAAAAGCCGCCACAGGCAGGGAAAAGCCGCCATGGGCAGGGCAAGTCGCCCGCGAACAGAGCAGAGCTGCCCACGAGCAGAGCAGAGCTGCCCGCAAGTGGGGCAAGCCGCCTGCGCAGTGAGCTGACTCAGTGCGTTGCCGCAACTGGGGGAGACAAAGCAGACACAGAAAAATGCAAAAATGAACACAGCAAGAACAAGCAGAAAGGGGGGGATATGTAAAAACAAACAAACAAACAAAAACTGATGCCTTCCTCCTTAAAACACACACAGACACATGCATACACACATATGTCACATATAGGATCATTTATATCATATAAAATAGTATTCCAATTATGCAAAATTATGTTAATATGCATATATAATAGGAATATATTTGAGCATGTATGTATATATGCAGAAAATGGAGCATGGAAAAAGTGACTATGATATTTTAAATATGATTATTTTACAGGGTGGAATTTTAGTTAAGAAGATGAGTTAAAAAACTATTTGTTTTATTTTATTATTATTATTGGAAATGCTCTAAAAATGAGCATTTTTTATAGAAATGAATGCACAATTAGGTGATTGTACCAAATGCCATTGATTACACAGTTTGGATGGATTTATGCTTTATTAATATGTATCTAACATTTATTTGTTACAAAGATTATTACTTGCTGAGGGCTCAGATGTTAGTATTTTTAGCAATAAAATATTTTTAAATAAAAATATTTATA
Source organism: Chaetophractus vellerosus (assembly GCA_004027955.1). Lineage (NCBI taxonomy): Eukaryota > Metazoa > Chordata > Mammalia > Cingulata > Chlamyphoridae > Chaetophractus > Chaetophractus vellerosus. The sequence continues at coordinate 5,830 of PVKH010044767.1, read as the reverse complement.
TTGGGGAAAAATACACTTAATGTAAATAATGAACAATAGATATAATTATTTTAATAATCAACTCTAACAAAGGTAACTACAGTTAAAAATAGTACAATTATTTTTTAAAAAGTGCTATCATGAGTAGTAACAAATATTTCACACCAATGCAAGCTGTCAGTGGTACAGCGGTATATATAAATCTTGTATTTTATGCATGATTGGTTTGTAAAGTCACAATTTCTCTAAAAAAGCGGGGGAAGAACTTTAGGTCACACGCATTACTAAAATAAAAATTGGAAGATAAAGTATAAGACTGTATAACACAGTGATCTCTAATGTAGTTGATGGACTACAATTAATAGTACAAGTATTAGAATGCTCATTCATGAATTACCCCTAATGTATGACACTAATACAAACTGTTAAAAATAGGGTGGTATATCGATAAAAATGCACCTAATGTGAACTATGGATGATAGTTAATTGTACTATTTCAATAATCTTTCATCAATTGTAATAAAGGTAACTACTGTTTTTAAAAAGTACAATTATAAAAAATTGCTCCCATCAATTGTAACAATTGTCAACTGTTCTACACCAATGCAAGGTGTTATTGGTGGGGTGGTGTGTGGGAATCCTGTATGTTTATGCATGGCTGTTCTGTAAACACACAGCTTCTCTAATCAAAAAATAAAAAGACTATTACATTAAGCTAAGTGAAAGATGATGTTGGCATGAGCCTCAGTGGAGGATATAAGACTGTTGGCTGATATTTTAAAAATACAGCCAACAGAAGTATCTAATGGGCTGGATATGGAGTATATGAGAAAGTAAAGAGCTAAACGTTTCTCCAATATTTGTTTGCTTTGTTGGTTTGTTTGCTTGTTTGTTTTCATCTATGCAAAAGGAAATGTAATTTGTCATTGACTTGAAGTGGGGCATGCTATAGGTATAGCAGACACTGGGGTTCTTGAGGAGGTCAGTTTTGGTTATATTGAATTTCTAATTGATACCCATGTAGAGTTGTGAGTAAGCAATCAAATATATGAGTCTAGAGTTTGGGAAACAGTCATGGTTGGAGATTTAAATTCAGGAGTTTTAAGTAAATAGATGGTATTTAAAGCCAAGAGACTAATAAGACCATCACGGGAAAGCCTGGGAATGGAAAAAAGAAGAGGATAAAAAAATGTGCTTTGATCTACTCCTACATGAAATTGAGGCAAGAAAGAAGGAATATGCAAAGACTAGTAGAAGAAAAATTCAAAGAGTGCAATGTCCTTTTAAGGAGAAGTAAACAATCAAGCTGTCAAATACCATTGATAGGTCAAGAAAGATGAGAATAGAGTATTGGATTAAAATGCAGAGGACAAGCACAAATTGAATGGTGTGATGGGGTTGAAAGCCTTATTGGAATGGGATTAAGAGAAAATAAGGAAAGCAGAATTGGATAGCGCAAATACGTTCAACTGTTTCAATACATTTTATTGCCAAGCGAGCACAAAGGAATGGAATGTTAGGGGCAAGGGGAATAGCATCAAGATATGTTTTTTTCCTAAAATGGATAAAAAGCAGCATGTTGGTATGCCAGTTGGAATGATCCAATCAGAGTAATATAATGATGTTCAGAATGGTTGGAGAGAAAGAGAGAGAGAAGGGGAGGAGGAGAAAAGGGGAAGGATGGGAGGAGGAGAGAAGTGAGGAAAAGGAAGGAAAGGAAAGGGAAAAGGAAGGGAAAGACAGAAAGGAAAAGACAGAAGAAAAAGTAGAAGAGAGAAGAGGAGGGATGAGGAGGGGAGGAGAAGAGGGGAGAAAAGTTAAGAGGTAGGGTGATATATGGATAAACTAGGGGCAGATCATCAAAGGTTTTTTAAGGAGTTTGGCTGTTTTTATTGGCAGTGAAGAATTTTAAACAGGCTGAAAGGATTAGAGTTACAATTTATAAAGCAAATGATAATATTCAAGCTCAGATGATGAGGGAAAGCCAGCATGAACCCTGATGAAAGAAAACACACACACACACACCAAATGTGCATAAACAGATTCCTTTTAAAATAAAACAGTTTGCTGAGTTTATTTAAGGAAACTTTTCTTCTTGCTTCAGGAAGAAAATAAAGAGGTTCAATACACATGTTCTCAGGCCTTCTTAGAAGTCATCTTATTTAAAGCACGGAATGAACTATTTGATATTCCTGCTGTTTTGGGTACAGTTTTCCCTTGGTTTCTTTGCTATTCCAGCAAATGGAGCCTCCATTCTGAAGCAAAGGTGTGAGCAACCATACAAAACAATGATTGAATTTATTTTCTTGGGATTCAGGGAACATCCAGAGCTACAATGCTTTCTTTTAGTGGTGTTTCCAGTCATCTATACGGTCATTGTGGTTGGAAATCTCAGCCTGATCCCTTAATCAAATTTGATTCATGTCTCCAATTTCCCATGTACCTTTTCTGGATAATTTGGTCCCAGTTGACTTCTGTTTCTCTCCTATCAATGTCCCTAATGTGCTGGTAGATTTCTAGGTCATTTCACTTACTGAATGGGCCACTTAATTATTCTGGTTTGGTTCCTTTGCTGGCATTGAAGGCTTCCTGTTAACTGGGATGGCTTATGAACTTTTCATGGCCATCAACAAGCTGCTCCTTTACACAGTCATGGTGTCTCCCAATGCCAGTGTCCTCCTTGTGTTGGCTACATATCTTGCAGGTTCTATGAATGCTAACATTCACACTGGCTTCACCTTCCAGCTGAATTTCTGCTGCTCTAATGTCATCAACCACTTTTTTTTCTGTGATACTTCGTCCCTCCTGAAACTCTCTTTTTCAGACACAGATGATAATGAAGTTGTCATTTTTGCTTTTGATAGTTTTAATTAACTTAACTGCCTCCTGAATATTCTCATTTTTTTATCTCTACATTCCTACTTTCTCCATCTGTGCTTCCCATTTGACAATGGTCGCCATTTTCTATGTGACAATCATTTTCATGTATCTGCACCCCAACTCCAGCTACTCGATAGACCAAGACAAAGTGGCATTTATATTTTATGCTGTGGTAATCCCTAAGTTAAATCCTCTCATCTATAGTCTGAGGACCAAGTAGATCAAACTTCCAAAGATAAAAATTTTAAAACAATCTCTTTTTATTCCTGTACTTAGAATCATCAAAAAATGGAAATTTAGAACTAGAATTTAGACAGGGCTATATCCTCTTCTATTCACCCTGCCTCCAACCTTCATTCTTTCACGTGGGTTTTTTCTGGTATTAGAAGCCTACCAAATGCCCTAGGTATATTTGGGGAATATAGTTGCTCTGTATAAATCCTTTTATTCCACAGAACCTAAATGCCAGAAAATAACCCAAAATCATATTTCAACACTTTGTTTACAGGGGTACAAAACCCAGTGTAAAATTAGCTGGGAGGGAGAAAAACAAAGCAGCCAGAGGAAATCTCCAATCTCCTCCCAGTCTGATGGCTCCTTCATTGTACGGTGGTGAAACTGTCAGAGGAGAGGGATGAATATCCCCAGGGGACTAATACAGAGCTTAGAGATTGTTCCTTGCCCTTAGTGAACCAGAAGCAAATATCAAAATTTAATTTTGATGGCCATGCTCATGCTTCTAACCTGGACAAATTATCTAGACTGCTCATGGAATAATGGGAATGATGGGATCAAACCACTGGGTAAATCTAGAGGATCACAGAGGAAGAAAATCAAGGGTCATGTAAAGGAAGTTTCAGGAGTTTAGAAAAGAGGCAGTCTTCATAATTCATGGAGATAAAAAGTATCTAGTTGTCTGACCTTTGCATGTTAAGCAGTATTAGCATGAATACTTGAAGAGCTAGGGCAAGATCAACATACTTTTCCCAATGCCTTGGTAAACAACCACACATATCTATTTTATTGCTACCTCAATGTCATTGGGACATGTTTAAGGTTTTCATTTTATTGGATTGGTATTTTCATGGCTGGCCTATCATCCCAAAGAACTTACAAGTTTTTCCAAAGACTGACCACTGACATGGAAACATAAATCGTTTCCAACTGATTGGTAGTGGATAAAATATACCAGTCATGATACTAGTATATCCCTTTGTCATAGGAAAAAAAATCCAGGTAGAAAGTAGTCACTTAAAATTACTTAAGGAAAAATCTTGCTTTTGGTTACAGTTTATGGTTTTTTAAATGAGAAATGGAGCTCAAATTTATAATTGTATCCTCCTCTATTTTGCATTTTTTATCATATAATTTTCCTGCCCTCTTTTATTGCTTCCCCATTGGTTGTTGTTCATTCTTTTTTTAGGAAAACTACTCATCCTTCAAAACACAGCACAAATGTTACCTCCTCTATGATTGCCAATTTGGGAAGCCTAAGGAAGCATCAGGGAAATTACACTACCTGATTCTATAGGTATGGTAAACCTAAGGAATTTCTTAGTCATGGGGAAAGATCATAATAATATTGTGTAATGTTTGCTCACATCAACTGAGACCTCCTTGGAAAAATCAGCTTTTTTATATCCACATTTATATGCCATTTCTTTATATTAGATAATCGACAAAAATTTTAAGTCAGAAAGAGTAATTCTTGTTGATTGCACAGGGAGATGGTAGATGACGCTAAAGTGTTCAACAAGCACAATTTCAAAAAGTCACTGTTAGAAATGAAACATTCTCTTATATATGGTTGCGTGAACTTTTGGATGTTTATTCTTTTTAAAGCTAGATGTCATGTTTTTTTTTAAACTAAATGCTTTAATATGTATGACAGTTCAATATCTTATATCTTTCATTTTACATACTGTTAATATAGTTTCAACAATTTTCAACAGGTCATTTTCCCTGAATGGATATAAAGTTAATTCAAACTAATATAGGCATGGAATTAGGACTTAGTGCCAGACACCAGCTCCCTTTCTCTCTCCTTCTTACTGTCTCTATGTCTCTTTTGCTTTCTCATTTCCTCTCTCCTATTTTTGAGAGAGCCAAAAAGAGCTCTACAAAAGCCACAGTCTTCCCAGTAAACCCAAGGCTCTGCCTTCTGAGGAGCAATTTCACAGGTTTAACAATATGTAAGGGAAATAAATTTCATTGAAATAACCCATCCAGAAATCAAACAAACAAAAGCTCCAGAGTGGGAGGGGAGGCAGTATCTAGAGTCACAACAATATGCTAAGTAAAGTGTCCAGACACATCAGAAAATTATGAGACATGCAAAAAACAGGAAAGTATGACCCATTCACTCGGGGGAATGGGGGAGGGCAAACAGAAGCTGCCTGAGAAATTGACAAAATTTCAGATTTAAAAGACAAACATTTTAGAGTAGCTATTATAACTATGTTCAAAGAATGAAAGGAAATCATAATGAAAGAAATAAAGGAAACAATGCATAAAAGTTCCCATTAAACCTAGACTATTGCTAAAGACATATAAATAACAAAATAAAAAGAACCAAATTGAAACTCTGGAGTCAAAAAGTGCAATTACTTAAGTAAAAAAATTCACTGATAGGCTCAGAAGAGATTTGAATTGGTGGGATAAAGAATTATTGATTGGGCCCGGCTAGATAGCTCAGTGGATAAAGAGCTCGCCAGTGTACCACATGGGAGGCCCCGGGTTCAGTTCCCGGGGACCTCTCCGAGCGGGCAGACGGCCTAGAGAAAGGCAAGCCGCCGTGGGCGGGGCAGAGCCGCCGTGGGCAAGGCAAAAAGCCACCACGGGCAGGGCGGAGCCCCCACGGGCATGGCAAAGTCACCCGTGAAAAGCGGAGCTGCCGCCTGCGAACTGCAAGCCGAGCAGCCCGCAAAAAACATGGAGGACTGCTGCCCGCAAAACATGGAGCGGAGCCTCC
>PVKH010044766.1:0-10768 GCA_004027955.1 Chaetophractus vellerosus | reverse complement strand
GGACAAAGAAAAAAGAGAAAGGACACAAATAAATAAAATCAGAAATGAGAGGGGGGACATTACCACTGACCCTGCAAAAATAAAAGAAATCATATGAGGAAACTATGAATAACTGAATGCCAAAGAAACTAGACAATGTAGAGGAGATGGACAAATTCCTAGAATCACACAAACCACCTACAATGACCCTAGAACAAATAGACCTCAACAAACCAATCACAAGTGAAGAAATTGAAATGGTCATCAAAAACTTCCCAAAGATGAAAAGCCCAGGACCAGACAGCTTCACAGGTGAAATCTACCAATCATTCAAAGATGAACTAATATCAATCTTGCTCAAGCTCTTCCAAAAAATTGAACAGGAAAGAATGTTACCAAATTCATTCTATGAAGCCAGCATCACCATAATACCAAAACCAAATAAAGATACTACAAAAAAGAAAATTACAGACCAATATCTCTAATGAATATAGATGCAAAAATCCTCAACAAAATATTTGCAAACAGAATCCAAAAGCATGTTAAAAGAATTATACAACATGATCAAATGGGTTTTTTGGTTTTTTTTTTTGTTTTTTTTTTTAAAGATTTATTTATTTTATTACATATCTCCCCTTCCCCCCGCTGCGGCGACACGCCGAGAGTGGTCACTGCGCAGGCGCGGCTTTCCCCGCTTGTGGGCAGTCTCCGCGTCCGTTCACGGGACGGCTTTCAGTTCGCGGGTGGCTAGCTGTGCTCCATCCGCGGGCGACCTGCCCTGCCCATGGCAGCTCTCGCCATGTCCGTGGCAGCTTCTTGCCCTGCCCATGGTGGCTCCGGCCCACCCGTGGCGGCTTACCATTCTCAAGGCAGTCTGCCTGCTAGGAGAGGTCCCCGGGAATCGAACCCAGGGCCTCCCATGTGGTATGCCGGCGCCCTATCCACTGGGCTATCGAGCCGGTCCGATCAAATGGGTTTTATCCCAGGTATGCAAGGGTGGCTCAACACAAGAAAATTAATTAGTGTAATAAACCACATAGATAAATTGAAGAAGAAAAATCACATTGTTTCTCAAGTGATGCAGTAAAGATATTTGACAAAATAATGCAGCACACTTTCTTCATAAAATCTCTCCAAAGATAGGAATAGAAGGAAACTTTCATAATATGGGAAAGTGCATATATGAAAAATCTACAGCTAGCATTGTACACAATGGTGAAAGACTGAAAGCTTTCCCACTGAGATCAGAACCAAGACAAGGATGCCCACCGTCACCATGATTATGCAATATTGTGCTAGAGGTTCTAGCTGGAGCAATTAGGTAGGCTAGGTAAAGAAATAAAAAGGCACCTAAATAGGAAAGGAAGAAGTAAAACTTTTACTATTCACTGATGATATGATCCTATATCTAGAATCCCCTGAAAAATCCACAACAAAGCTACTATAACTAGTAGACAAGTTCCGCAAAGTGTCATGATACAAGATTACACAAGAATCAACAGCGTTTCTATACACTTCTGATGTGCAGTCTGAGGAGGAAATCAGAAAAAAAATCCATTTGTAATAGCAACTAAAACAATCACATATTTAGGAAAGAAGTTAACCCAAAAACATAAAGGAGCTGTATTCAGAAAACTACAAAACATTGCTATAAGAAACTGAAGAAGACTTAAATAAATGGGAGGACATTCCATGTTCATAGATTGGAAGAATAAATATTGTTAAGATATCAGTTCTACCCAAATTGATTTACAGATTCAACACAATCCCAATAAAAATTCCAAAAGCCTTTTTTGCAGAGGTGGAAAAAACAATTATCAAATTTATTTGGAAGGGTAAGTGGCCCTGAATAGCCAAAAAGATCCTAAAAAGGAATGATGTTGGAGGACTCTCACTTCCTGACTTTAAAGCATATTACTTAGCTACAGTGGTGAAAAATAAAATAAACAAAAAAGAGGGCCCGGCTAGATAGCTCAGTGGATAAAGAGCTCGCTGGTGTACCACATGGGAGGCCCTGGGTTCAGTTCCCGGGGACCTCTCCTAGCGGGCAGACCGCCTTGAGAATGGCAAGCTGCCATGGGCGGGCCGGAGCCGCCGTGGGCAGGGCAAAAAGCTGCCACGGACAGGCAAAAGCCGCCACGGGCAGGGCAGGTTGCCTGCAAATCGAGCGCAGCCAGCCACCCGCGAACTGAAAAAAGCCGGCCGTGATGGAAGCAGAAGCCGCCCACAAGCGGGGAAAGCCGCGCCTGCGCAGTGACCAAGTCTCGGCGCGTCGCCGCAACCGGGGGAAGGGGAGATATGTAATAAAATAAATAAATCTTTAAAAAAAAAAAAAAAAGAAACCAGCAGGGTACTTGCATAAAGACAGACAATTGACCAATGGAACCAAATCAAGAACTGAAAAATAGACCCTCACATCTACAGTCAAGGGATTTTTGACAAGGAGATCAAGCCCTCCCAGCTGGGCCAGAATAGTCTATATAACGACTGGTTCTGGGAGAACTGGACATCCATATCCAAAAGAAAAAAAGAAGACCCCTATCTCACACTTTATACAAAAATTAACTTAAAATGGATCATAGACCTAAATATAAAAGCAACAACCATGAAACTTCTAGAAGAAAATGTAGAAAAACATCTTCAAGATCTTGTGGTAGGCAGTAGTTTCTTAAACCTTACACCCAAAGCACAAGCAACAAAAGAAAAAATAGACAATGAAACCCCCTCAAAATTAAACACTTGCACCTCAAAGGACTTTGTCAAAAAGGTGAAAAGGGAGCCGACTCAATGGAAGAAATATTTGGCAATCACATATCTTATAAGAGTTTGATATCTATGATATACAAAGAGATCATACAATTCAACAATAGAAAGACAAACAATCCGATTAAAAATTGGGCAAAAGACTTGAAAAGCAATTGTCCAAAGAAGAAATACAAATAGCAAAGAAACACATGAAAAAATGTTCAATATCACTAGCAATCATTTCACACCTATTACTTGGCCTCTATTAAAATGTCAGAAAACTGTACATGTTGGAGAGGTTGTGGAGAGATAGGAATGCTTATTCATTGTTGATGAGAATGTAGAATGGTACAGCCACTGTGGAGGACTGTTTGGCAGTTCCTAAAGAAGTTGAATATAGACTTGTGTGTGACCTGGCAATACCATTGCTAGGTATATACCCAGAAGAATTGAAAACAGTGACACAAATAGGCATCTGCACACCAATGTTCACAGTGGCATTATTCACGATAGCCAAAAGTTGGAAACAACTCAGGTGTCCCTCAACTGATGAATGGATAAACAAATTGTGGTGTGTATACACAATGCAATATTATGCAGCTCTAAGAAGAAATGAAGTTGTGAGGCATATGACAACATGGATGAACCTGGAGGACATTATGTTGAGTGAAGCAAGCCAGACACAAAAAGGCAAATACTGTATGATTGTGCTGTTTTGAATTAAATATATTGTGTAAATTCATGGAGTTAATAATTACAATATAGGTCACCAGAAAATAGAAGGAGGACAGGGAATGGAAAGCTGATGCTTAATCTGTACAGAATTGGTAAAAAGGTTGTTTGTAAATCTTTGGAAATTAAAGCATATCATGATGTTTGTAACTAGCAATGCTATTGAATGGGTATGATAGTGGTTGAAAGGGAAAATCTAAAGTCATGTATATTACTAGAAGGAAAGCTAAAAACTGTAACATGGGATTATATAAGAAAGTAAAATCTCATGTAAAACACGAATATGGATGATATTGAATATATAAGACTGTTTTTACAAACAATAAATACAAATATACTAGATAGAAGGAAAAAGAACAGCAGCTATGTACGGCAAGGGAAGCATAGATAGAGAGGTGGTGAATTTTGTTTGTTTTTTGTTTATATTATTATTGAAATAACGAAAGTGCTCTAAGAATGAAGTGATGAGTGCACAAATATGTGATTACACCAAATACCACTGATTGTACACTTTGGATAGATTTATGCTTATCTATATATATATCGATAAAATTGATTTCTTTAAAAAATGTTGAATGGAGGGTAAATATTTACAACTGGGACTTTACAAATGATATGCAGAAGCATACAGTGCTTTGCATGGTTAATATATTCTTATTTTTAAATGAATGATATTCACTAACACTCATGTTCATAAAAATGTTTTAAACAAATGACTAATATAAAAATGAATGTAAAACTCTAGTTTGCTTTAAAAACATTTAGCCTAATTTTAATAATTTAAATACCTTACTACTAATAGTTACTTTCCAAAGTTGCAATAAAATTATCTATTTTTAAAAAAAAGATGTTAATTCTCCCAAATTGATTTACAAATTCAATGCAATCCCAATAAAAATCCCAAAGCCGTTTTCATAGAAATGGAAAAGCCAGTTATAAAATGTATTTGGAAGGGTAAGGGGCCCCGAATAGCCAAAAAATATATATCTTTAAAACTAACAATGAAGTTGGGAGACCTTCATTTCTGACTTTAAAGCATATTACTTAGCTACAGAGGTAAAAACAGCATGGTACTAGCATAAAGAGAGAGAGATTGACCAATGGAACTGAATTAAGAACTCAGAAATAGAACCTCACATCTACAGTCATGTGATTTTTGACAAGAATGTCAATCAAGCCCTTCCAGCTGGGCCAGAATGGTCTATTCAACAAGTGGTGCTAGCATAACTGTATAGCCATAGCCAGAAGAAAGAAAGAGGATCCCTATCTCACACCTTATACAAAAATTGACTCAAAATGAATCAAGGCCCTAAATATAAAAACAACCATAAAACTCCTAGAAGAAAATGTAGGAAAACATCCTGAAGATCTTGTTGTAGGCAGTAGTTTCTTAAACCTTACACCCAAACACCAGAAACAACAAAAAATGTAAATAGGACCTCCTCAAAATTAAACACTTTTGCACCTCAGAGGACCTTGTCAAAAAGGTGAAAAGGCATCCAAATCATTGGGAGAAAATATTTGGAAATCACATATCCAATAAGGGTTTAATATCCATGATATATAAAGAGACACTACAACTCAACAATAAAAAGACATAGCTCTGGAGATTGGTGCCTAGCCAGTGGGCCCTACTTTGGAGTTTGTGCTCCAGAGAGGGATAGAGTTGGACTCAGTTATGGCTTCCCTACACATGGCTCATCTGTCCCAGCTATTTGAACTTATACTTGGTGCTGGAGCTGGTAGGTGTACGTCCAAGAGACTTTAATCTTTCGACTGTATATGTGCCAGCTGGGCCCTGAGCCTCAGCAGACTTGCAACACCTACTCTCCAGTTCATTGGACTCACCCAGGACAACTAACAAAGAGGTGAGGATTGACAACCACCATACCAAGGAAACGAGAGGGCCTACAACTGCAAGCAAGAGACTCCCATCCATTGCTGTATGGGATTGAAGCCCCCTCTCAATTAGAGGTGGAGTGGACATCACCATCCCAGAATCCTCAGAATTGGGGAATGAACTATGGACTAGAGTGGAATTACTGGTATTCTACTCTAGACTTGTTGTGATTCTAGCAATGGAAGAAATTACAACACTGATGTGGAGACAGTGGCCACTGGAGGTTCTGGGGGCAGGGGGAGGGAAAGTCAGGTGTAATGCAGGGGCTTTTTCAGGACTTGGGAATTGTCCTGAATGGCATTGCAATGACAGATATGTGCCATTATATATCTTCCCATAGCCTGCAGAATTGTGTGGGAGAGAGCGTAAACTACAATGTGAACTATGGTCCACACTCAATGGCAATGCCCCAGGATGTGTTTATCAATTGCAATGAATGTGCCACACTAATGAAGGATGTTGTTTATGTGGGAGGGTGTGGGAGGTGTGGGAAGCAGGGCATATGGGAATCCCTATATTTTTTGTGTAACATTTGTGTAATCTAAGAATCTTTTAAAAATTTAAAAAATATATATTTAAAAAATAAAAGACAAACTACCCAATTTAAAAATGGACAAAAGAATATAATAGACATTTTTTGAAAGAAGAAATGCAAATGGCAAGAAAACACATGAAAAAAATGTTCAACATCACTAGCAATTAGGGAAATGCAAATCAAAACTACAATGACATATCATTTCACACCTATTACAATGGCCACTATTAAAAAGCTGGGAAACTATAAGTGTTGGAGAGGATGTAGAAAGATAGGAATGCTTATTTTACAAAATATAAATGCAAATAAACTAGAGAGGCCAAAACAGAATAACAGCTATGTACAGCTGGGGAAGCATAGAGAGATTGAGAGGTGATGAGGTTTTTTTTGTTTGTCTAGTGTTTTGTTTTTTATTTTTATTGGAATAATGAAAATTTTCTGATAATGATAGAAGTGATGATTGCACAACTATGTGATTAAACCAAAATCCATTGATTGTACACTTTGGATGGATTTATGCTTTATTAATACGTATCAATAAAATTGATGTGTTAAAAAAAAAAAAGAGGAGGCAGACAGAGAGTATATGGTGTCAACTAAGTATAAGATGGTTTTCTCCTCCAAAGTAAGGGCTATTTTGTGCTGCATTCTATTCTGTGGCCAATAATAGCAGCAGCATCTCTGATTACTCAGACCACTTTAAAGAAGGGAAGCAGCCTACCATTACAACTCATCACAATTCAGTTTTTTTTTTTTAAGTATTTTTGGGTGGCTGCGCCTCTTGTCATTACATCAATCCCACATGTATCTGGCATAAATGCCTTAGAAAAGAGAGGCAAGATGGCTTCCCATGTGCACTGGCTGATTTCTCAGTCACATTCACACTGGTAAAAGTAACAGGATAGCTTCCTTTCTGATTTCATTTGAGGGGAAGTGGGGAAAAACCTGTAGAGATACTGAACAAGAAAACACACGCACATGCACGGAGCCTCATCAATTCCGTCCAGTTCAGATTTGGGTGGGAGATGTAGATCTTGAGATTACAGACTTTGCCTTTTCTTTCTAGTCTTCTTCCTTGATCTTAATTCCTCAATGATATGGAACTCTTGTCAGGGAGGCATGAACCCAATAAACAATCCTATATAGGATCTCACTCTACAAATACAAGTAAGTAAGCAAAAATTTGAACACATAGTTTATTACAACATCCTCTCCTTAGGAATTCTTTACATTCTATTATCCTTGCTTACATCCCATTTTGTGTCCTTAATCTTTTTACTTAAATCCCTCCACATCCAGCTCAACAATTAATCATTTTGTAGGATACACCTGTGGCAGACCCAGTTTGTTGTATACTCAATGGACTTCTTTATTCCCTACCAACAGACTCCTAATAAACTAGTGTCCTCAGAAAAGGGAGGCTCACCCATAGTTCCTGAAGATAAATCATAATTGGTCTGAGCTACACATGGACACTGCATTTGATTTTGCCAATAATTGGTCTGGGATTAGCACAAGACCCAGTTTTGACTAACGAGATATAAGGCAGAGTTTGGGGAGGGCCTTTCTTACCAGGAAGACAAGAGATTCACTAAGACAAAGCTCCCTCTTGTCTTCCTTGTTGGGATACTGGTGTGAAGATATCTCCATGAAGTAACAAGGGCAAGAATAAAAAGGCAACAGCTAAGGCTAGAAGAGTGGAAGGGCAGAAACAACCTGGGGACCTTGGAGCATCTTCGAGCAGTTGAGCCAATACCTTGAACCACCACTTCTGAACTTCTTGTTTGGGGAACAAAAGAACCCCCATTTGGTCAAGACATTGCTGGTTAGGTCTTCAATTATAGGGAGCCTAATATGCTTCTAGCAACATGAAGTATGTATTAATATTTCAAAGCTGACTTAATTTTAAGTCCAAAAGAGGATATGCCCTGTGGAAGTGGGCAGCACATTTTCAATAATCAGAGAAAGTACAGTATGAGCCTCATCTTGGTATCCAAAAATGGTTCCATTTTAAAAGAATGTGGATATTCATTAATTATGAGGTGAAAAATAATTTCATCTTTTCACAAGCCCAATGAAAGTTTTCAAGTTTTCAGCATGGTAAACTCACACATCACAGTGTAGGTGTGGTTCATTTTCATCTAAATTCTTAGCAATTGACTTAACTTTGTTTTCTAGCTCTTCAACTATGTTTTATTTCAACAATTTTAGTCTAATCTCTCTAAAATCTCTATTTGCTTTGGTTTTTCCTTTTTTATCTCCTTCTGTTCTTTTTTTTTTTTTTGGCAGGTGGGGATGGGATACAACATCTTCCCAGATCTCTTTTAAAGAGTGTTTTTAAAACTTATCTTCTCTTCTGCTCCCTAAAATATTCTTTTTCACCTGTTGTTAGTTAGTTTTTTAACTTCAGAGAGTTGATTGTGCATCCCATTTTTCAATGACATTGGTTATATATTTTAATCTAAGAAAGAGGACTAGAAGGCTGAGAATAGCTAATATGGGTTTCTTCTACTCCTTAGTTGGGTGTTGTTTTCTTGTGGGTTTTTGTTTGTTTGTTTGTTTCCTTGTTTTTATTTTTACCTCTTTTGCTCTTTTCCTAAGAGAAGAATTATAAAATAAGCTCTAAGCACATTAATGTCCACTAGAAGACTGGAATTAGAATTCTGGCTGTCAGACTCAGGGCCTTCAAAATCCTGAAGGAAAAGGGCTCTATCCAAGATCACCTACACTAAGTACTAGAGGCCTGAGCTATCTCTAGATAAATAAATTTCCTTAGAGCAGATTTTTTTCTTTTTTTGGTCTGAGGATAGCACTGTGCTCCATTCACTCTGCATATGGGATTGGGAAGGGAAATGGGACAATAACAAAAATGTTCCCCTTACAAACCTTCAAATCTACCCTCCCCAAACACACACACCACTGCGTTAGTTGTGCATCTCACCTTTGCCTCTCTCACTCCTACTGCTTCTGATTCCAGAGTCTCTCCAGGGCTCCGCCTTGTAGATTGACTCACATTTCTACAGCTCCTTATAGTGTTCTCTGCACTGATTCATCTAGGCTGGGGGTGAATCACTTTCCATCTTCCAGAAGTTTGTTGAAAATCTTTCAGCTCCCCATTTGTCCCCTTCACTTTGTCCCCTGTACTTTGAGCTTATTCTTTCTTCTAATTCTAGCTTCTCTTTCAATGGGACCTCAGGCAAGAGAGAAGGCATGCAAATGATCAGTCCACAATTTCTACCATGATTTTGTTAATTTAAAAGTCACTGTTTCTCCTATACTCTTATTTTACTTTCTTGCTAACATTTCTTACATCCAATGGTCCCCTCAAAATCTCCTGCTGTGACCCTGGCCTGTGGGAGTCCTGTATTCCCATCCTTCTGCTCTATAGTGCAGAATCTTTATTACAGAAGCTCAAAATAATCACTTTGGCAATCATAAAGTCTTCCTCTGAGGATGGGTGGAGTAATTCAGAGAAAGAAACTAAGAATTAGGCATCAAAGCCAGAATATTTCTTAGCAATCAGGAAAAAAAGGAAATGCTGAATAATACTCATATATTACTAATTTTTGCCCTGCCACATCTATTTTCTTTTCTACCTTCCTTCACTGGTTTCTATGATCATTGAAAGAGGTACTTTATCTCCTATACCATTGTGAACCTAGTTCATTAAAGGTACTTGATAAATATATGTTGAGAGAAAAATGAAGTAAGGTATTACTATCTTCTTTTTATATTTAGAAAATTAAATCTAAGAGAGGTAAATCAATTGGCGTGCAGTCACATAGATTGTATTTGGCAGATTCAGGGCATTGTTTAGCTCAGAGAGACAAAAATGCTCTAAAGACACATACTATTGGTAGGTTTTTCATGCTTAAATCAGGCTATCACTGGTATTGGACAAAGATTTCAAAATATAAAGGTATGGTCTCTGACTTCTAAGGCAAGAGAATAGAGGGACCAGACATAGTCTGGCTTCATAGTTTAGGACTAGGAAGCCGAGTGGTCAGGTAACTGAAAAGATGTGTAGCCTTTATTCCAAAGGCTTATGCCAATGTCCAAGAAATCCACAGTGCACCCACCAGACTGAGGCTAGAGAACTGACATAGAAGAACTCTGGTACCTTCAGCCTATCGTCAGCCAGAAATAATCATTTTCCTCCCAGGTTTTAGACAACTGTCTTATTTCTCCCTACCCTGAACACTCAAGATACTGCAAGATGGGAGTGAATGCATAAGACTTTCTGGTGTGAGCCTCCCTGTGGAGCAATCCAGAAGCAATCACAGCTGTGTCGTGCTCTATTATGGGAAGAGTGGGGAGGTAGGGGGTAAATTTATAATCACGAACCTGGTGATAGCAGCCATTTCATCAGCAGTTTCAGTCACCTCCCTGCTTAAATTTTATGCAGTAGTACATTCTCAAACAATGATAAACAAAATGTTCTTTTGGTTTTGCAGAGAATTCACAGCTCTGTTTAGCAAATTTAACCTAGATCAGGTAGTCACTAATTCATGTTTAGCAACACAGATAGGGAATGCCTATTAGACACGTCTACTTTGGAAACCTTTAGTCTTATATTTTTGAAATAGCTTTTTTAAAAATTGTAAGTTAATTTCTCTTTTGAACACAAACACTAGTTTGCCAAATTCAATTTTTCTTCTGTTTTTTTTAAAATAAATTTTTAGGGCCCGGCTAGATAGCTCAGTGGATAAAGAGCGCGCTGGGATACCACATGGGAGGCGCCGGGTTCGGTTCCCGGGGACCTCTCCTAGCGGGCAGACCGCCTTGAGAATGGCAAGCCGCCATGGGCGGGCCAGAGCCGCCGTGGGCAGGGCAAAAAGCTGCCACGGACAGGGCAAAAGCCGCCACGGGCAGGGCAG
>PVKH010044765.1:0-10574 GCA_004027955.1 Chaetophractus vellerosus | reverse complement strand
GTCTGCCCGCTAGGAGAGGTCCCCGGGAATCGAACCCGGGGCCTCCCATGTGGTGTGCCGGCGCCCTATCCACTGGGCTATCGAGCCGGCCCCTCCCTCTGTTCTTTAACGTTTGTTCTCCAGGATGGCGTGTGAAGCCAGAGATGCTGTGGGCCTGAGCTCTAGTGACCAGCAGTGGGGGCTGCAGGGAGGCTGTAAAGAAAGCGTCTTACAGAAATGGCGTGAACAAGGAAGTCAAAGTAGCTTCGCGATTCCACTGTTTGGAAGGGGTCTAGGGGCCTTACAATGAAAAGTGACCATACACGTATCTTGACCAGATAAGAGATAATCCTTAGATTTCATCACAAAGTTTAGGTGGTTCATAGGCATTTTTCAAAGGGCATCCAAAAAAGAAACAAAAACTTTTTGGAAAGCTTTTATCAGATATTCTTTATTTCCATCAGCTGTTACGTAAACATAACAAGTAGAACATTGGTAAACGTTTTACTTCAAGCTACTGTGAACACAATTGGTAATTCTAAACTGGTTTTAAAATACCTATATATTTTTCTTAACTTTTAGGACTTTATTTGCATTACTGTAGTGTGCAGTATGCTGTATGTGTTTCCTGTGGTACTGTATATGTGGACTGCGTATGTGTGTACAACTGAGTAGGAGTTAAAGTAGTAAGATCGTGATTGCATTAGGCAAAAATGCTGTAATTGAAATATTTTATCAGGAATGTTGCATATAATTATTTGTAAGAAATATATATTAAGGTGTCTTTCCTATATATTTTTGTACCTAATTTTTTCTAGAATAGGAAAACCATGAAGGACCAAACTAAACATGAAACGAAAGAGAGGAGACTTGGTGGCAGGCACAGGCCAGGGATGGTGACCTTTGCTGCAGAGACGCGCGGCCTGGGTACGTAGCAGTCACAGCGGGGTCTTCTGTGCCTGCACCCTGGGAAAGGCGCAGGGAAGATCGGGACGCTTGCCCGTGGTGATCGTGTGGCCCAGAAAGGCAGGCGGGGCCTTACATTGACCCTTCAAAGGCCTGGTAAAGAGCCGGTATCGTAGGTCAAGTATTTTAAAGAGGCTTTTAGCCTTATGGATTATTCTTGCCGCGTGATCGTCTAAGCTGTTGTAGGTATTTCTGAATTATGTCTCAACTCTTTCAGGTGGTATTGCATATGCACGAAAGGATGAATGGGTCGGCCTGTGTCTGTCCTCTGAGACAGCGAGGTTAAGCTGCCCGGCTCCGCTGCGTGGAGCACAGGCAGGCGCTTAGTGGGGCCTGCCTCGTGCTCGTACCTTCGTAGCTGCTCTGAAGAGCTTCTGTCTGCCTGGGGTTGTGTTTCACGCTTGAAGGCGGTTGATGCTGCAGCCCCTGACCGGAGTGGCCTCAAACCGTTCTGCTGCTCAGACTTGTTTGGCTTCTAATTTATCCTCTTCTCCACTTTGAATACAGTAAATGAAATTCAGGTCCCTAAAGCAAGAGATAAGGAATTTTTCAACCCAGTACTAAATGAAAATCAGAAGTTAGCCGTTAGAAGAATTCTGAGTGGCGACTGCCGCCCCCTGCCGTATATTCTTTTTGGACCTCCTGGAACTGGAAAAACAGTGACGATAATCGAGGCTGTTTTACAGGTAATACTAGCAGTAAACCGGAGTTCTGTGCTCTTGTTTCGTGTGCTGTGCCCACACGCTGGAGAAGCATGACATAGTTACAGAATCAGAAAGTTGTAAAGTGCCTGAAAAGCCCCAGTTATGTCATAATATTCAGTTGTTTTGTAAATATGTAGAATTTTTAAAACTTCCTTCATAGGCTTAGAAAGGAATCTCATTTTTAGACTAGCAAATTATTCAGTCACCAGAAAAGCTACCATTCTGCAGAAGTTTCTGGAATCTCCATTTATATTTAAATTTGAATTTATGGTGATGGTGTGTTTTAGCACTTCTTGTGTCACTCAGGATTCAGATTCACAGACATACGTTGAGCGCTTAACCCAGTACTGAGCTGCCACTGGGGCACAAGAGTGCCTCTCGCTCGGGTAAGTCTGCAAGGAGCAGTGAAGAGCCGCGCAGAGCACTGAGGACTTGCCCCAGTTGCTCGCCTCGCTTCGGCGCCGTCACCTCCACATTGGCACCATCACCTCCGCGTCGGCATTGGTCGGTGTCTCCGGGTGGGGCTTCCTGGCTGAGCCCACCCAGCCGATCCCACGTGACTCGACCGTGGCGCACCGCGGATGATGGACGTACTGACTGCGTCCTGCCGTCCCCTTTGGGCAGCTGGTGTCAGCGGCCCTCTCTCTCTGTATCTTTGATGAAGGTATATCACGCTTTGCCGGACAGTCGCGTTTTAGTCTGTGCCCCCTCCAACAGTGCCGCTGACCTTGTGTGTCTGCGGCTGCACGAGAGCAAGGTGCTGAAGCCCGGGGCCATGGTCCGTGTGAACGCCACCTGCAGGTTCGAGGAGGTGAGCGGGGATGAAGTGTGGGGGAAACCAGCCGAGAATTTGCTCATCTCTATCTCTATTCCTTCACTTACTGTTAAATCATCGCATTTTATTCCTATTTAATTACATTTTCATGCTTTCTTAATGAGTTATCAGTTCTGTTGTGGGCATTCTTCACTTCATTGGGTGCTTACACTCCTCTTTTTATTTGACCCCCAAAATGTATTGTTTCTTTTTATTTCTATTTCATTCGTTTGGTTATAAGTATGTTTAGGAAATTGTAAGTTCCTGGTCTGCATTTAGTATGCGATATTGCTTTAAAAAGAAATTGTAATGTAGAAAAGGTGTGACATTATTTTGGGGAGGGGTTTGTAGGATTATGTGTTATATTCATGGCTCTAGAGTCCTCAAAACAGGGACTGAATTGATACAAAAACCAAATGTTTCCATTGGAGAAAACCATCCTAAATCATTACTTAGTCATAATTAAGGACTGGCAACAGGATTAGTTTATCTTACAGCATTTTATTCTCTTCCCTTCGTGGCTGGCCATTTTAAGTAAATGCTAGAGAAATAAGCTGGTGTTTCTCCACAGACCATCCTCGACACCATCAGGCCATACTGCAGAGACGGAGAGGACATCTGGAAGGCCTCGCGCTTCCGGGTGATCATCACGACGTGCAGCAGCGCGGGGCTCTTCTACCAGATCGGAGTGAGGTGAGTGCCGGGGCCCTGGGGCCGGGGGCTGCCCACTTTGGGCTCCCGTCAGGCCTTGCCGTCTGTCAAGAGACATTTGGATTTGACCCTGCCCTGGTAGGAGGCCGCTATAAGGCTTCCGAGCAGGGATGCAAGTAGCTTGGAGGGGAGCCGCAGGGGCTTGGAAGGCTGGACTCCGCCCGGCCACGTGTGCTGGGGGCTGTGGTGGGCTCTGCAGAGAGGCCGGTCCCGAGGGTCGTGTGGGCGTGCCGTCACAGGTCCACACCCTACACACATGGAGTAGGAGTGGGAGTGGGTCGGAGGGGCCACAGCAGAGAGGCCACACGAGGCAGTGCAGTGCCAGAAGGTGGCGGAGCCAGGCTGTGAGGGGCACCGGAGACAGCAAAGTTGCTTGGGTGGCCCGCGTGAGAAACAAGGCCCCCGGAGGGCAGGAAGTGTGTGCGGGGCCTCGGGCGGTGGCCAGGTGTGGAGGTGGCGGCTGGGGCCAAGTGAGACAACCCTCTCACCTGGCTGCCTCTGCTCTGGCGCAGGGCTTAGGCATCCAGTCCGCAGGTCCTGCAGGCCGGGGGTCTTGTGGGGTCTAGAGCTGGCTTCCTGACTCATTTCTGGTAGGCTGGCCAGGTAGCCCGTGGGGCAGAGTGCAGTGGCTGTGTATGAGGGGAGCGCCGGAAGGCGGGCCTCCCTGCCGGCGGGAAGGAGGCCTGTTGAGAGGGGCACGTCCCGCGTGGGCTCCGTCTGCCTCTGCCGTGGACTCCGCGAACAAAGGCTGCAGCGCTGGCTGGAAGCCATGTGAAGCGAGCCGTGTGCGTCAGTTTACCTGGCCTAGGAACTCGAGGCGTGTCGACAGAGACAGCTCGTTCTAACAGCATATCTTACTTGTTCTGCCATATCCAAATACTGCTGTTTAATCATGTCATTAATAGAAGTTATTGATGAGACATTTTATAGTTTCTTTTCTTCGTACAAGTCTTCAAAGTCCGTTGTGTGTTTTACACTTAGAACACTTATTATTTGGAGCCCGTTGGCATTCGGGGACTCTTGGGCCTTCCCTGCTAGTGGCTGCTCTGCTGGACGGCCCGGGTCTAAGCAGCCCTCCTGAGAGAAGCGAGTGAGTTAAGAGATTTCATATTGATGAGACTTGAGGAATCAAATGAAACAAAGAAACTTCCCCAAAAGAATAGAGACCATTGCTGAGAATCCACCTGCTCCTGCTTTAAGGGCTCTCAGAGAGGCTGCTGCTCATTCTCTCCCCGCGGACGGTGCAGTGTGGGCTTCGGGCTCAGCCCTGCCCTCTTCAGCCAGCGTTGCCACGTTGAGGGCAGAGCTGGGTGTGGGGACAGGCGCGGACCCTGCTCTCGCTCATCTTCTGACCTACACGTGGAGAAGCCGAGAGCCGACCATTAAGTGCCTAACTGCACTCCAGGAGAAAGCTCTGCTGAGGATGGGGTCATTCAAGCCGCGCCCCAGAACGATGATGAGGAAGGCGCCGAGACCAGCGTGAAGGAGAGTTCTGGGCTGGCAGGTGTGGTTCAGGGGAGGGACAGAAGGAGGCCGAGGGGACTGTGACACGGAGCAAGGCAGAGAGAAGGGCATACACAGGGCTGGCCACACAGGGAGACCTCTCGTCTGCAGTTCATATAGGTTTGACACCCCAAAACGTTTGCATTAAGGTACACAGCGTCAAGTTTTCATCAGCCGAGGTGGGTATAGGTAGGAGAGCGGCGTGTGCTGATGTCCTCGTCTTCCAGACGGAGACCAGTGGGCTCGTTTTGGACCTGGCAGTGTGAGGCGTACGGATTCACGCCTGCATTGAAAGACGTGCGCTTCTCCCCGGGGGAAGTAGAAGCGTGTCGACCACATCTGCCCCCCCAGCCTGCTGAGCCCTCGGAGCCCCTCCGACCGTGTTGCTGGCGACCGCCTTGCCCACCATGCCCAGGTCGGCGCAGCGCCGAGGCTGGGGGAGGCGTCTGCTCCAGACCTGTTTCCTCGTGTGTCACGTGGGCTCGTGAGGCACCTGCCTGCCCTGCGGGCCGGGCCGGGCGCTGTCTGACGAGATGGTTCCAACAGGCTGCGTGGGCCGGCCCAGAGCTCTGGCTCGACAGCCTGGCCTGCACCTGGTGTGCTGCAGGCCCGAGGGAGCTGGGGCGACACCTGCCTGGCAGCAAGGCCAGGAGGGGTGACCAAGAAGAACCAGGGGGACGGAGAGCGCAGCCTCGTGGGGTGCGCTTGGCTGCGGGGTCTGTGCTCAGGGATGGCCATGCTTAGTTCTCACATCGGCCACAGGCGTCTAGTGCACATGGGGGAACTGAGGCACGGGGTGGTGAGGTGCCCTGGCCAAAGTCCTGCAGCTGGCAGGCTTCTGGGTTCACGAGGCCCCACAGCTAGAGGTAGGAGATGCACAAGCGGCCCCCGCATCACCATCCTCTCGTGCAGGCACTCGGGATGTGCTTGGCCCCACGCTTCACCCCTTTGCCTTCTGACCTTTCTTTTGGGGACCAGGTGCTCTTCTAATCTCCCTAATTCCGTGATGTCATCCAAGTGTCCAAGCAGGCATGTTGAGCCCCATGTCCCTCCCAGCCAGGCTCACGCCCCAATTCCGAGTACTGGTTGCTGCCCTGGCCAGCTGTGCCGTGGTCCTGCCACGCTGAGCACAGCTTTGCCAGTCTGTAATGGACATGGTTGCCTAAAATAAGCTGACAGCGGTCACTATTTAGAACATCTTTGCCTTTAGAGTTGGACATTTCACACACGTATTTGTGGATGAAGCTGGACAGGCCAGTGAGCCAGAATGCCTTATTCCTCTGGGGCTCATTTCAGACGTCAACGGCCAGGTGAGTCTTGTTTGTTGGCTGCTTTTGTTTGTTCCCTGTTTTCCCTGATGTGGTAGATGCAGCGTCCTGCTCCTGGTGACCTTTCTGGGGCCTGGGTGGGACACCGCAGCCCTCAAAGGCCCGCGGCCCGAGGTCTCAGTACGTGTTTCATTCCTTTCGGACTCTTTGGACTAGAGGAGAAGGGCTGCTTCATCCTCATTCTTTCACTTCCAGTTGGGAAGGTCCTCTTGTACGCAAGCGAACGTGGGCCCTGCTCTCCCCTGAGCCAGCTGCCCGGGTGGGAAGGTCCCGAGGCGTTACAGAGGAGGCCAGCAGCTGTCGTGGTGGCCGCTCCCGTGCGGGCTGGTGAACATGCGCCACCTTCCCACCACTCCCCTCTGTCCAGGTGGCACCAGCCCCTTTGGTTCCATCTGTCCCACACTGAAGTCTTTGTCGGCTTTCCTGCTCCACCAGGCTCTTCTCAGGCACTTGTCCTTCCCTCCCGCGCCCCCCCACCCCCACCCCAGGGAGCATCTGCAGGTGCCGCCTGAGCTCCTCAGAGTCCCTCCTGGGACCAGGTCCTGGCTGACCATTTCCTACCCGGACCCCCTGTCCAGGTCCCAGCGGGATTGTGGCCCCTCAGTGCAACAGAGAGAGCATAGAGGAGAAGGGCCAGGGCTGGCCTGCCAGCATCAGGCGGAGCAGAGGCTTCCAGAAGGCAGAGTCAGATGCAGCCCGTGTGCTTGGCTGTGGGTTCTCTGTACCACTGCTGGAGAGCCAGGGGCAGGAATTGGGGGGCACAAGGAAGGAACATAAGGGAAAAGCAGGAGAGCAAGTCCTTGAAGACGGAATGTCTTGAATCCTCTTGTTACTTCATCTGTTTCTTGCCAGGACAGTTCCAGCTACATTCTCCCTGGTCTCCCAGCCTCATCTCTCACCCTCTGCAGTTCTTTGTCCTCCCAGCAGCCTGCACGGCCTGGCCCGCCGGCACTGCTCCACACGGTCGTTGTGAGCACATGCCCCACCCCCCACCAGTCTGGTGCTCTTTCTGTACCACAGATTGTACTTGCTGGAGACCCCATGCAGCTCGGACCTGTCATCAAGTCCCGGCTCGCAATGGCGTACGGCCTGAACGTGTCAATGCTGGAAAGGCTGATGTCCCGGCCCGCGTATCTGAGGGATGAGGAGGCTTTTGGGGCCTGCGGCGCCTACAATCCCTTGTTGGTAAGCTCAGGACCCCTCTTGGTCACGGCCAAGTAGAGCCCCTAGAGCAGATGACAGCCAGGGGACAGGGACATGCTCATCTTCGTCTGACAAGTCACGCTCGGGGAGGCTGTGCAGTTCCCAGAAGAGGAGGGGAGAGGAGTTTCCAGCCGCCAGAAAGCAGTGCCCCCACACTCCACTCCAGAGCCCAAGTGCCCCCGCCTGAGAAGCTCCTGGCGCCAGTCCTGACAGCAGAGACGTGGCAGGGGCATGCGAGTGCCCCGGCCAGCTCGCGGCCCCTTCTCCTGAGGAGTGTGTTTGCTCAGGGTCTTTAACGGGGACAAGGAAGTCCAGACAGCCTGCCGCTGCGCCTGCAGCCCTGTGGGGTCCTTACAGGGAAGGAGCATAAATCTGTGCTACGCGGTGAGAGCAGGAAAAACAGGAGATAGTTTGTACCTTTACCAAAAAGAAAAGGCCTGCCCAGGAGAGGTTCTGGACAGCGTTTCCCACGTGGAGTCAGGGCCAGCCGAGGTTCTCCTTCGGGTCCTGGAGTCCTTGCCGACTCAAATTGAATTCCGACATGCGGGCTTTGGAGTCTGCCCCGTCAGACCTTCCAGGCCAGATCCAAGCAGCCACGGTCTCTCGGCTCCTGGGATGCTGTCTGAACCAGTGCCGAGGGGATTGACAGGAAGTGAGGCTCCAGGTGACCTCAGGCAGGTGTGCGGGGGAGTGACCTGGAGCTGAAACAGTGCACGGGGCGAAGGAGGGCAGCGGGCGCACGTGGGCGGCAATGTAGTTCGGGGGCAGGGAAGGCACACAGGGACCACTGGCCATAGAGGTGTCCTCCTGCTTGGGGTGTGCCAAGAACCCTCTGAGATCCCGGGAAATGGCCCCCGAGTGGAGAGAGCCTAAGGGCCTCCTGCCTGTGGGTGGGGCAGGGCGCCTCCCATGTCTGGGTGCCCCTCGCCCTGCCAGCTGCTTTGGTGGGGGGCATCCCTGTGAGTGGTCCCAGCAGCATAGCCATGAGGCTCAGACCCACCCCACCCACCCTGGCAACCAGAGCATGGTGCGCCTGGGGCCTGGTGGGCTTCTGCCCTGTCTTCCCCATTATACCCACCCTGTCTCCCTGCAGGTTCTGGGTGAAAGTGGTGTGGTCTGGGACGGGGAGCAGCTGTAGTCCACTACTGAGTGTGGTGTTTTCATTAGCATCTTAGGGACTGGACACGTTCGAATTCCCAAACTGGAATTCAGGCTACAAACACCTGCTACCTGTGGTCAGGAAGGAAAGCTACAACCTGCTGGAGGGCCCGGGGGGTACTTTCCTCGGCATAAACCTTCTGGACCACTTGTGGGGTGCTCCCCTTGCTGGAGATGTCCCCAGTGTCATTGGAAGCTCTGTGAATAAATTCACGACCAGATCCTCCCGGGGCTGGCGGTGGAAGGGACGTCTCCCAGCCCGGTACACCCTCCCTGCCTGCAGCTGAGCTGAGGTGCAGCATGGCAGGGCTTTGGGACAGACAGTGGGCTCTGGGGGATGCCGCCCACCTTCCTCCACCTGGCTGCCAAGAGCCATCTGTCCCCTTAGGAGCTGTCCTCAGCCACGTCTGCATATCCCCAAGTCACCCAAGGAGCTTGGTCTGGGGCGAGAGCACATCCTGAATGAAGGGCGGGTCACACGCTAGGGAGGGGATGGGGGTGGGCCAAGCGGGGTCTTGGCATCACCAAACAGATCCCTTCTTTGTTTTGACAAAAGCTATTCCTTGTACGTGCATGTCGGCTCTCAGCTTCACCTGTTCCCTGCTCTCCTTGCAGGTGACGAAGCTCGTGCAGAACTACAGGTCCCACTCGGCCCTGCTGGCCCTGCCGTCCAGACTCTTCTACCATCGAGAGCTCGAAGTCTGTGCAGACCCCAAGGTGGTGACCTCTTTGCTGGGCTGGGAGAAGTTACCTAAGAAAGGTTTCCCACTCATTTTTCATGGTGTGAGGGTGAGTTTTCCTGTTTTAAACTATTAAATGATTTGTTGTCCAGCAAGGATGTTGTAGTGGGAATCTGTTCTGTATGGTGTTGTCCAGTGTGGGGTTTCTTCTATTTTTGAAGCTGTCCTACAAGTGGGAAAGTATTTCAAACTAAAAAGTTTAAAAAAAAGAAAATGTTAGGAATCCAAAGCACAGAAATAACAAATGCCTTGGGTGGGCTTATCATTAAACTGGACACAGTAAAGGAAAGCACCAGAAACCTTCCAAGACAAGCCTCTCACTTACTCAGGTCCTGCCTGCTGTCGCCTTCCTCGCTCTGTCCTGCGGCTGGGCAGGGCCACTGAAGCTCCACACGAACCCCTGCACTGTCGGGGTGCATTCGGGCTGAGGGTGGCAGGGGTGAGGATCAGCACTGTCGGAGGCTCGTGCGGGTGGGAACTGGGGCTCCCCGTGTAGCCCTGTCTCCGGAGATGGCCGGGGGCTGTGGGCATCATGGCCAGGCCCTCGCTCGTAGGACTCTGAAATTCCTTCATCCTTGACCTTTTGGGTATGTCTCCTTCCCCATTTCTAACGTTGTCTATTTTCTCCGTTTTTTTCCCTGAAGCTTACAAGTGATTTAGCTGTTTATTAGTCTTCCTCAGTTTGGCAAATGAGGGCCCATGGGCCAAACCCAGCATCCCACTGCCTGTTTTGGTAAATCAAGTTTTCAGGAGCTTCTTCGTTCACTGTTGTCTGTGCCTGCTTTCCACTACAGCAGCAGAGTGAGGCATTTACTATCCGGTCCTTCATGGAGGAGTGTGCCACCCCTGGTCACGTGCGAGAACAGCTTTGAATTGGTTTCTGTTTTCTACTCTTTGCTTTCTTCTACATTAAGGTCAACTTTTAGCTTTAATTCTCCTTACTAATTTCTCTTTTTTTATCTCTCTAAGCTGAATGCTTAATTGCTCTATTTTCCATCTGCTTTTCATAAGGCAGTCAATGGCTGCAGATTTTTCTCTAAGTATAGCTTTGACTTGGCATTTTATAAAGTACCTTCCCTTCTATGGCTTTCTAGTTACTTGTGATTTCCTCTTTATTTTCTTTTTGTTCCAAGGGTTTTAGAGAAGTATTTTTCCTGATTTCCAGGTAGATAAGAGTTTTTGGTTACCTCTTTTTTTTTTTTAATATAATAAACTTTATTTATTTATTTATTTATTTTATTATACTCCCCCCCCCCCTTTTTTTGCTTGTTCTTGCTGTGTTCATTTTTCTCTGCGTTCCTCTGTGTCTGCTTGTCTTCCCCTTGCTGGGGTGACCTGCCGAGTCAGCTCACCGGCGCAGCCCGCCTGCTCGTGGGGGCTCACCCTTGCTTGCGGGGGCTTGCCTTTTTTGCCCACCCGCGGGGTCTTGCTTTTGCCTGCGGCAGCGTACCCCGCCCGCGTTGGCTTG
>PVKH010044764.1:0-10572 GCA_004027955.1 Chaetophractus vellerosus | reverse complement strand
AAGCATCCTGGGCTCTCCAACCTGCCCCTCCTAGTCCTCCCAGCCAACAACCCTGCACCACAAAACCCAACAATATCACCACCCACCTATCCCATTCCCCCAATGCACAACCACACTCTACCACCTCACCACAGATTACGTCCCTATGGATGATGTCCCATTACTTTCTCTTCTCTTTCTCTTCCTTGTAAACCTATCTTTCAGACCCTATTTCTCAGGGACTGCTCAATTTCCTTAATTCATATCAGTGAGGTCATGTATAGCTCATCCTTCAATGCCTGGCTTGCTTCACTCAACATAAGGTCTTCAAGATTCATCCATGTTATCCCGTGTGTTAGCACTTTATTTCTTCTTACTGCTGAGTAGTATTCCATTGTATGAATGTACCACATTTTGCTTATCCATTCATCTCTTGTTGGGCTCCTGGGTTAATTCCAACTTTTGGCAATTGTGAACAATGCTGCTATGAACATTGGTGTACATATATCTGTTCATGTCTTTGCTTTCAATTTTTCTGGGTATATACCCAGCAGTGGAATCACCGGATCATATGGAAGATCTATATTTAGTTTTTTGAGGAACTGCCATATGTCCTTCACAGTGGCTAGACCAATCCACGATCCCACCAGCAGTGGATGAGGGTTCCCGTTCCTCCACATCCTCTCCAACATTTATAGTCTGCAGTTTTTTAATAGCCACCATTCTAATGGGTGTAAGATGGCATCTCATTGTGGTTTTGATTTGCATTTCTCTTAGAGGTAGAGATGCTGTGTGTTTTTTCATGTGGTTTTACCCATTTGTATTTCTTCCTTGGAGAACTGTCTTTTCAGGTCACTTACCCATTTTTAAAATGGGTTGTTAGTCTTTTTATTTTCGAGGTGTAGGATCTCTTTATATATGCAAGATATGAGGCTCCTATCAGATATATGGTTGCCAAATATTTTCTCTCATTGGGTAGGCTGCCTTTTTATTTTCTTGATAACATCTTTTGAGATGCAAAAGGTTTTAATTTTGAGGGGATCCCATTTCTCTATTTTTTCTTTTGCTGCTCATGCTTTGGGTGTGAAGTCCATGAAACCATTTCCTATTCCAAGTTCCTGTAGATACTTCCCTACATTATAATCCAAGTTTTTTATGGTCTTGGCTCTTATGTTTAGATCTTTGATCCACTTGAGTTAATTTGTATATAGGGTGTGAGATGGTGTTTCTCTCTCATTCTCTTGCATACGGTTATAATTTTTATTGGGATTTCATTAAATCTGTAGATTAGTTTCGGTAGAATAGACATCTTGATGATATTTAGTCTTTCTCTCCATCATCGGGGGCATTCTTCCATTTATTTAAGTCTTCTTTGATTTCCTTTAACATTGTTGCATAGTTTTCTGCATATAAGTCCTTTACATCTTTAGTTAAATTTATTCCTAGGTATTTGATTCTTTTTGTTACTATTGTAAATGGAATTTTTATTTATTTCCTCCTCAGATTGCTCATTGTTGGTGTACAGAAATGCTACTGATTTCTCAGCATTGATCTTATAGCCTGCAATGTCACTGAACTCCTTTATAAGTTTTAGCAGCTTTATTGTAGATTTCTCGGGGCTTTCTAAGTATAGGATCATGTCGTCTAAAATGATGAAATTTTCACTTCTTCCTTTCAAATTTGGATCCCTCTTATATCTATTTTCTTGCCTCAGTGCTCAAGCAAGTACTTCTAGGACAATGTTACATAAGAGTGGGGATAGTGGGCATTCTTGTCTTGTTCCTGATCTCAGAGGGAAGGCTCTTAGGATTTCCCCATTGAAGATGATGTTAGCTTTGGGTTTTTCATAAATAGCTTTTATCATGTTCAGAAAGTTTCCTTCTATTCCTACCTTTTACAGAGTTTTTATCAGGAAAGGGTGTTGTATTTTGTCTAATGCTTTTTTCTGCATCTATAGAGATGACCAATTTCTTTCAATTTGTTTATGTGGTGTATTACATTGATTGACTTTCTTATGTTGAACCATCCTTGCATACCTGGGATAAAACCCACTTGGTCATGGTGTATAATGCTTTTGATGTGTTGTTGAATGCGATTGGCAAGTATTTTGTTGAGGATTTTAGCATCTAGATTCATTAGAGAGATTGGTCTGTAATTTTTCTTTCTTATGGTATCTTTGTTTGGCTTCAGTAGTAGGGTAATGTTGGCATCATAGAATGAGTTAGGGAGCGTTCCTTCTATTTCTATTTTTTGGAAGAGCTTAATCAGGATTGGTGTTAGTTATTTCTGGAATGTTTGGTAGAATTCAGCTGTGAAGCCACCTGGTCCTGGGCTCTTCTTAGTTGAGAGTTTTTTGATGACTGAGTCTATCTTTTTACTTGTAATTGGACTGTTGAGTTCATTGATTTGTTCTTTCATCAGTGTAGGCTGCTTGTGAGTTTCTAGGAATTTGTCCATTTCCTCTAAATTATCATTCTTGTTAGCATATAATTTTTCAAAGTATCCTTTTATGATATTCTTTATTTCCGTGGGGTCAGTAGTGATATCTCTTTCTTCATTCCTTATTTTGTGTATTTGCCTCTGCTCTCTCTTTTTCTTTGTTAGTCTGGCTATGGGTTTGTCAATTTTATTGATTTCTCAAAGAACCAGCTTTTGGTTTTGTTTATTTTTTCTAATGTTTTCTCATTTTCTATTTCATTTAGATCTGCTTTGATCTTTGTTGTTTCTTTCTTTCTACTTGCTTTAGGGTTGGTTTGTTGTTGTTTTTCCAGTCCTTTCAGGTGTGCAGTTAATTCTTCAATTTTAGCTCTTTCTTCTTTTTTAATATATGCATTTAGAGCTATAAATTTCCCTCTTAGTACTGCTGTGACTGCATCCCATAGGTTTTGATATGTTGTGTTGTCATTTTCATTTGATTTGAGGTAGTTACTGATTTCCTTTGAGAGTTCCTCCTTGACCCAATGTTTTCCCAAGAGTGTGTTATTTAATTTCCATATATTCATGCCTAATCTTGTTCTCTGGTCTTTAGTGAATTCCAATTTCATTCCATTGTGGTCAGAGAAATTACTTTGTATAATCTCAATCAGTCTGAACTCATTGAGAGTTGTTCTGTGGCCTAGCATGTGGTCTGTCTTGGAGTATGATCCATGTGTGCTCAAGAAGAATGTATATCCCACTGTATTTGGGTGTAGCATTCTGTATATGTCTATTAGGTCCGTGTCTTTTAATGTATTATTCAGATTCTTTGTTTCTTTACTGATTTTCTGTCTAGATGTGCTGTCTAATGGTGATAATTTTATATTAAAGGCCCACTGTAATTGTAGATACATTTATTTCTCCACTTAGTTTTTCCAGTGTTTGCCTCACATATTTTGAGGCACCTTGATTAGGTGCATAAATATTTATGATTGTTCTTTCTTCTTGAGAGATTACCCCTTTTACTAATATATAGTGTCCCTCTTTGTCTGTTATGATTGCTTTGCATTTAAAGTCTATTTTGTCCGATATTAGGATGGCTACTACTGCCCTTTTTTGGTTGTTATTTGCTTGTAAAATTGTTTTCCAGCCATTCACTTTCAGCCTCCTTGAATCCCTGGGTCTAAGGTGGGTCTCTTGTAAATAAGATATAAATGGGTCATATTTCTTTATCCATTCTGCCATTCTGTGTCTCTTGACTGATGAGTTTAATCCATTTACATTCGGAGTTATTATTCTCAATGAATTTCTTACATCTGCCATATTTTCTTTGGGTTTATTTATGTTCTATGTAGTTTTTGTTTGTCTTTATGTTGTTTTTGTTGTTCTTACACTCTCCTCCAACTCTCTCTCTCCTGATTTTTCCTTCAACCTTTAGAGCTTCTTTTAGTATTTCTTGAAGTGCAGGGTTCTTATTGGTATATTCACTTAATTTCTGTTTATCTGTGAATATTTTGAACTCTCTGTCATTTATGAATGCCAGCTTTGCTGGATAGAGAATTCATGGCTGGAAGTTTTTTCTTTTAGTACCTTGACTATGTTATACCACTGTCTTCTTGCCTCCATGGTTTCAGCTGAGAAGTCAGCACTTAATCTTATTTTGCTTCCCTTATATGTTATGGTTCTCTTTTCACTTGCTGCCTTGAGTATTTTCTCTTTGTCTTGAACATTGGACATTTTGAACAAGTATATGTCTTGGGGTTGGCCTGTTGGGATTTATACTGTTTGGGGTGTGCTGTGCTTCCTGGATATGCACATCCATCTCCCTCATTAAGTTTGGGAAGTTTTCAGCCATTATTTCCTTCAAAACTCCTTCTGTTCCCTTTCACTTCTCTTCTCCTTCTGAGGTGCCTATAATGTGTACATTTGTACAATTTGGGCTATCGGTTAAATCCCTGAGTCCCTGCTGGATTTTTTCTATCTCGTTATCTATTTTTTTCTACTATCTGTTTGATTTCCGATGTACTGTCTTCCACATCAGTAATTCTTTCTTCTGTCTGTTCAAATCTGCTGTTATGTGAATCCATCGTCTTTTTGATTTCTTGGACTATGCTATTCATTGACATGGTATCCATTATCTTTTTTGTATGTTTATAATTTCTTCAGTATGTGCTCCCAGTGTCTTGTTAACATCCTTAATCTCTTCCTTCATTTCATTAAGTTTGTCCATGATATTTGTTTGGGCAGCTTTGATCAGTTGTTCTATGTTCTGCATCTCTTCCTGGTTTTGGTTTGTTCTTTGGAATAGTCCATGTCTTCCAGTCTCTCAGTATGGCTTGTAATTTTTTGTCACCCTCTGGTCATTATTTTATCTTGATGGGTTTATTCATTTGATTAGCTTCTCTCTCTGCTCTAGAGTTTTATTTAGCTTGTAGTTCTGTGTGTGTCTTAAGTTTTCTCATTGATACTTTCTTCCTCTTGTTGTATTTCCTTGCTTTTTTCTATGTTCCCTTGAAGGAAGAAGATTAGGGCCAGAGCAATCGAAAGGGGTAAGAAAGGAAACGGGATAATAGTACTGTTGATAAAAGTTGGAAGAGGGGCCATATCTGACTTAATAAATTGAATGTTTAACTCATGTAGGCAGTGTAGAGTAATAGGGGAAGAAAATTGAAGTGCCTACAATGGAAAGGGAAATCAAATAGAGAAAAATATATAGAATATTTTCTTTGGCCAGAATGATGAGGAGAGAGAAAACTAATAAAGAAAAGGTGGAAGAAAAAAGCTAATACAAAAAGAAAGAAAGAAAAAAGAACAGAATAGACAAGATAGAATTTAACAAGGGTGAAGTTGAGAGCAAACGAAAAAGGGTGGAATGTAAGAACCACAACAGAAAGCTGAAGGTAAAATGATGAAGGAAGGAGAAGAGATAGTGTTGGTAGACACAATTGCTATACACAGAGAATGGAAAGTCAAGGATTAAGAAGAGCAGCTAAGAAGAAAAAGGGTATCAGCACCTTATTTTAAGAAAGACAAGAGGAGAGAGTAGAGGTAAGAAGCACAGAAGCATGCAGTCAAAGGAAGAACAGCATTCCTTTTGGGCCCTTTGTGGAGCCTCTCAGCTTGTGTTCAATAATCAATTGCCCTGAAGTCTTCTCTCTGCAGGCTTTGAGGCAGAATTTAGTATTTAAAACAGCTAGTCAATACGTTTCTCTCAACCTTTTCTTTGATGAAATAAGGGTCCTTAAAGAATGCCTCTTCTAGCCCACCCCCTCCTGTGAGGGGACCCCCAAATAGGTTTGTAGAGACTTATCTATTACTTCCCACTGCCTTACCCCACCCCCCAGGGGAGCTGAGACTGTTTACTCAGCATGGATCTGTGAAATTGCTGGCCCCACCCTTTGGCCTTTTGCTGAATCTAGCATCTGTGTCACAGATAGGTAATTAGGTCAATTAGTGGTGCACCACAGATTTGCCTCTCCCCTCAGCCCAGCACCACTTCCAGCTGGCTAATTCACTCCTGAAAACTGCTAGGGGTTCCTGGCGACCAAACCCACAGAAAGGAAACCCCCCTCCACCCTTTGCTAGAACCTTCCCACTCTCAGAGTTTATTCCTACCCTCACCGGTCTTTCAGCATCTATTCAGACTATGCAGCCCCCTGCCCGGAGAACAGGGTTTAGCTGCCTGTGATTCCAGCTGGGGAGCAAAGAACTCACGATTTTATGCTGAGCAGTCCATCTCACAGTCCAGTTGCCTCCAGACCAATGCACCCGAGACCTCCATCTCCCAGGAACCCAGAAAAGACCACCCTGGCAGGCTCCCATCCCCAATCAGCTGACCTCTGCTTCAGATCGGTGAGTGCATATCTAAACCGATGCCATCTTCACCGGAATCTCCCCTCTAGATACCTTATCTTTAAAACATTTCTTTAATTAAAAAAATTGTTTTCTTGTCCTTCATAATTGAATGCCCTGTCAACCAACTTAAGTGCAAGATTAATTTCATTCCACATACCCAGTGTTTTAGTCAGGGTTCTCTCAGGAAACTGAATCAACAGGAGATATCTGTCAATAATATAAGATTTTATAAGAGTCTCTCACGTGACTGTGGGGATGCGCAAGTCTAGGTTCCGCAGGCAGGCTGCAAGCCAGGGACTCCTATGAAAGACTGATGAAAGGTCCTTGATAAGTTTATGGGAGATGTTGGCTGTCAAACCACGAGCTGGGAAATTCTCTCTGAATGTTGAAATCACTTCCCTTTTATGGCAGTCAACTGAATGGATAAAAGCATCACCCATTCTTGATCCAATTTCCCTGATTGATGCAGAAGTAATCAGCCATCCATGCAGTAAACTCACTGGTGATCGAAGTCCATAAATGCTCTTGTATTACAATTAGCCCAGTGCTTGCTGAGCCTAATACCTGGACACAATTACCTGGCCGAGTTGACATATTAGCCTAACCATCACACCCAGCTAAATCAATTTTTTCCTTGTTGTGCTAAATTTATAAAAATCTACAATCTTTAAAAATTCTATTATATTTTATATTAATGTCAGATAAAAACTCTAAAATGGAACAAATATTAAAATAATTGCATGGGCAAATGCTAATGAACAAAGATGGCAATATCACTTAAAATTGGCTAGTGGTCTAGTTGTCAGTATTTCCATCCAAAATCTTGAAGTGGCTTCATTAGCAGATGCATTTTTTAAAAATTAAGTATTAGATAGGGTTTGGGATGATCAATTTTAATTTAATGCTATAAAAATAGTGAATTTACAAAGGCTTATAATGATAAGAATAATCATTTTTCACCATATAAATTTCATTCAAATTAAGGTATTCAGATTGTTTTATATATGCCCTATGAATTACCAACTTCAGCCAATATCTTTATTTCAAACATGGTAGATTGTTCCATTGTTTCCAAATAGTTGTTCCTTCCTTAACTGTCAGAGGACTATGTAGCTCTGCCCACTGCCCTGTGTGATGTTTTCTGACCTGTGGTATGTGAACAGTCTTATATACCACATCTGAACAGTTGTTATAAAAAGAAATAAATGTTTCCTTCAGGTCTCTTGTACTTCTCTTTTTACCATACAAATGGTATGTCCCAAAGAGGGGCTGTTCCTTTAGCCTAAACATGGGATTATATGATATTTGAAACAGTATCCCAGTAGTTGCCACAGCCACCACCATATAAAATAAACAAGAAATAGATGTTTATTGGAAGTTAATGAGATTTTCTTAGGTGGGATGTTACTAGGTACTGTGGTAAACAGAACCTAAAATGATCCCAATGATTTCCTACCTCCTGGTGTCCATGCCATTGTGCAACTTCCTTTCTTTGGTGTAGGCTGGACCTAGTGATTTTTCCTAACCAATAAAATATGGCAATGGAGATGGGATGTCACTCAAATAATTGTGTCACATTATATGACTCACCGTAGCAGCAGGTGAAAGAAACCCTTCCTGTGGGTTCAATGAAGCAAATGTCCATGCCATGTTGTATAACCCCACATAGTAAGGAACTGCAGACTTTCGCTAGCAGCTCTGAACAGCCTCTAGGATCAGAGAGTGGCCCCCAACTAACAGCCAGCAAAAATCCTGGTGCTTCAGTCATATGACCATAAGGAAATGAATTCTGGCAACAAATTGAATAAGCTTGAGCATCAATTGTTGATCTGTATGTATGTGGACAACTTCTAAATATATATACAAAATTGAATAGAGTTATTTGGACTGTAAGTTGTACAGCATGTCTTATAGTTGAGCCTCCAGATGAAAATGTATCTAGCCAACATCTTGATTGTAAGTTAGGGCATACCTAGACTACTGACCCATGAAGATTGTGAGAAAATAAATATGCATTGTTTTAAATCACTGCATTTGGAGAATTTGTTACACAGCAATAGAAAACTAAACCAGATATTAAAGTAAAAGCTGATGATAAGCTATTCATATCAATATCATAGACCTAATGCTAAATTTTACCTTCTTCAAGGCACCTAGACATTATTCCCCCCATTCTTAATTTCTCTAGTGTTTTGTACCATGATATAGAACTTGCTACTTTCTGTATAGACATATCTTATTTTTCTGTACTATTTCTATAGCTCATATTTCTCCTAGGTAAAATGAAATGCTTTTCATTTTTTTGACCCACAGTCCTAATACAGTACTTTTTAATAAAATATGCATTTAAATTAACTAAGTCAATTTAAATATAGTAAGTAAATATTTTGAGAATAATAATTTTGGTTGTCTAATCAGTGTAACTGAACAATTACATTTTAAGGAAAGAAAAATAATTCATTTTAAAAAGTTAATAATTTCTATTCATTATTTTAAAAAGGTCCCCTTTTAGACTGAATTTGTAGGGTTTTCTTGTAAATATAATGAAACTACTAAGTTTAAATTCTTATTGCGATTGAGCAAGTGATTTTGTAGCTTCCTTAAGATGATTATGTATTGATCTGTGGGTATTGGTTACAATTTAATCAATTGTTCATTTACTGTACGTTTTCACATCATGTACACTATTATTGGGTGCACCAAACTTAAATGTGAAACAGTAAACTAATCAGAAACAGTGTCAGAGTAAATGGCCATGGGCATATCTTAAGGTCCTCGTATAAGTAATTGATTACTAGAATTACTTAATCACGCAATGTTTTTAAGGTAAAAAATGGCCAAGACACAGAAGTTCATATAGACATATTAATCAGACAACATGAATTTGGGTTTGCATTAAGTGAGAAAAATATACTTAAAATATGCTAAAAATGAATATGGTAGAAGCATTGAAGGTTTCAATTTTTGTGAAGTCCAGGGAGCATGATAGCTCTGATATACTCTACATATACATATCCATTTATTTGCATATCTTTTTTCTACCCTCAATAGAAGCAACCTCCTTGGAGACAGAAGATTTTATCTCATTTATTCACTGATATATATCACTAAAACTTAGAATAACTTCTCACACTTGATGATTATTAAATGTTGGTTGAATAAACGAATGATTTTGTATTATCATAAGGATTAAGAAAACATCAATTTATATTAAAGTGAATTATAATAGACATGTCATCTGAAAAGATACTCTAATGTAGTTCTGTTCCACATGTCTTTCCCTCATCTTCTTATATACAAGATTTTTTTTTGTTTTTACCAGCAGGCAGCATCAATTGGTGATCTGTATGTATGTGGACAACTTCTAAATATATACACGAAATTGAATAGAGTTATTTGGACTGTATGTTGTACAGCATGTCTTATAGTAATATTTCCTGTTGCTTTGTTCTCAGAGTATTTCATTTTGGCATGAAAATCCCAGGAGCTGAGGATTGAATGGACTCTTATCCCTGAGAAATAAAGAGGAATGTGGTAGATTGAATTATATACCCCAATTTCAACTTATTTTTACTCATAGTTTAAATTTCTATGGGTGTGAACCAATTATAAATAGTATTTCTTGAAGATGTTATTTTAAGTTTAGGTATGCTCCAACTGAATGAGTTTGGGTCTTAATCCAGATTTTATTAGTATCTTTTATAAGCAGAAGAAATTCAGACGTAGTGAGAGAAAGCCACAGTGGTACCCAGAAGAGAAAAGAGAGGACATTGTCATGTGACAGGAAAGCTAATGAATCCAAGGTTTCCTGGCCAGTCAGAATGTAGCCAGGAGGAAGCAAGCTTTACCTAATCCTTTGACTTAGACCCCTGGCCTCTGAATCCTTGAGCCAATAAGTTCCCATAGTTCAAACCAAAGGAAAATAACTTGCCATAGCAGCCTGTAAAACTAAGACAAAGACCTATCTCTTTTAGTCTTTATATGCCATGTCTTAAGGCAAGGTCTGCCTCCACGAGGGAACTAAAAGAGGAAATTCACTCATATTCATGCAGCTCTGACATCATCACAGACCACAGCAGGAAAGCAGTTGGGCTTTCCCTATTCTTGAAAATCTGGGGGAATAAGTAGATAAGAGATAAGCTTATTATCATGGTCTCCTATGATAACAGTGTCTTAGAGCAAGGCCTTTATTGTGGGGAACATACAGTTGAGTGCTCTTTCTAATATCCTCTTTTTTAAAAAAAACAAACTATTGAAGTATATCATTCATACATGTGCATACATAAAATTTAAGTGTTCAGCAAACATCATGAACTTACAAAA
>PVKH010044763.1:0-10572 GCA_004027955.1 Chaetophractus vellerosus | reverse complement strand
ATACATATGTTTTTGCTTTTTGAATTGCTGTTCAGATCCCTAAGTCCCTGCTGGATTTTTTTCTATCTTTTTATCTATCTACTCTGCTACCTGTTGGATTTCAGATGTACTGTCTTCCACATTACTAATTCTTTCCTCTTCCTGTTCAAATCTGCTGTCATGTGCTTCCAGTGTATTTTTGATTTCTTGGATTGTGCCTTTCATCACTATCACATCCACTATGTTTTTATGTATGTTCTCCCAGCATCTTCTTAATAGCCTTAATCTCTTCCTTTGCTTCATTAAATTGGTTCATAGTATTTGTTTGGACAGCTCTGATTAGTTGTTCCATGTTCTACATCTCCTTCTGGTTTTCAGTTTGTTCATAGGACTGGGCCAAGTCTTCCTGTTTCTTAGTATGGTTTATAAATTTTTCTTGATGTTTAGGCATCTCTTTTTCTTGATGGGCTTATTCAGTTGATTAGTTTCTCTCTCTACTCTAGGGTTTTATTTAGTTACTGTTTTTGTGTGTGTGATAAGTTTTCTCTTTGACACTTTGTTCCTCTTCTTCTGTTTCCTTGCTGTTGTCTATGTTCCCTTGAAAGAAAAAGATTAGAGCCAGAGAAATGGAAAGAGGTAAGAAGAGAAAAGTATAATAGTAATAATAATAGTAAAAGGTATAAGAGGAACTGTATAAGACTTTGGAAAATGAAAATTAATTCATGTAAGAAGTACAGAGGAATGAGAGTAAAATACTGGGGTACAAACAATGAAATGAAAAACCAAATAGAGAAAAATATCTAGAATGAATTAAAAGGCCAGAATGATAAGAAGAGAGGGAAAGAGAAAAGAGAAGACAATAAGAAAAAAAGTTTTATAAAAGAAAGAAAACAGAATAGAGGAGATAGAAATAAAAAGAAAAATTGAAGACTAAACAAAGAGGTGGAATGTAAGCACAAAAACAGAATGAAGAAGATAGGAAGATAAAGGAAGGAGAATAAATAGCATGGGTAGACAAAATTGGTATGCAAAAAAAGGGAAACAAAGGAAGGGGAAACACAGCAAACAAGAAACAAGACAGCAACACCTACTTAAAAGGGGGGGGGGCAGGGGAGCAAGAGAGAAAGTAAAGAATTGAAAACAAACAAGCAAGCAATCAAACAAAAACTTAGGAAAAACAGCATTCCTTCTTATCACCAGAGGAGCTTCTCAAGCTGCCAGTGTTCATCAATCAGTTACCCTGCAGCCTTCCCTCTACAGGTTTTGAGTTGGGTTTTAGTGAGTAAACTACGTTAAAATTTTTTAAAGGCACCTTTTCAAAGAAAAATGACACCCAAAAGAAGATAATACAAAAATAATGTCTATGTGTTCCCTATCCTAAAGTATCAGCTGGGTGTTTGATAATCTGGTGGATCACTATCCTAAGGAAAGCCAGGACTCGAACCAGGGACCTCATATATTCAAAGCAGAGCCTCCTCCACTGAGCTAAACTCACTTGTTGGATCAGTTAGCTAGAGAGCTATCCAGTCACTTTCCCTAGGGCAGGTTTAACTCTTCTTTACAGTTGGGTAGATTCCTGCTGATTAGGAGCCTGTCTGTCTCTGCCCCCTTTATATTCTTATTGCTTACTCCCAGGGCAGCAGGATGTGATAGCCTGTGTGATCGGATCCCCCCTCACCTCTCCTTGTCAGGTTGAGTTCTCTTCTGAAATTCAAATGGGACCGCAATATCCAAACTCACCACAGAGAAATGAGTCTCAACCCTCTTTCACACCTCCCCCTCCTTCCAGGGGACCCTAAATAGGCACTTGGAAAGTTATTAAGTGCTTCCTACTGCCCGCCTCCCTTAGGGGAGTTGGAATTTTGATAATCTTCAGCACCAGTCTAGTCAGTTTCCTGACTCTGCCCTCTCCCAGCCCAAGATCCTCTCTCCCTGTTTGGTTAGGTAAATCAGGTGCCTGGGCAGATTTGCCTCTCCCCTCTTCCTGGGACCACCTCTTGCCAGCTGGCATACTCTCTGAAGTCCAAAGGGGGTCTAGGTAACCAAACCCACAGAAAGGAAACCCCTCTCCACCCGTCACCAGAACCTCTTCCTCCCGTAGAATGTTCCCTCCTGCTTGGTGGCTGGTGGGAGTCAGGGGGTTCGCAGTGGCTTTTTGCCTTGAGAGTAGGGCTTAGCTGCCTGCTGTTTCCAGCCACTAGGGCAAGAAACTCACAGTTTTCCCTTGGTCTTTTTATCTCTTTGTCCAGTTCCCTCCAGATCGATGCCCTGAAGCCTCCTGCTCTGTGGGTTCCCAAAATAGCTCACTCAGTCAGGACCTTGCCCCTTCTCAGCCATTTTTTGTGAGAGAGCTGGTGAGTGCCTGATTAAACCAACACCATCTTCTCGATCTCTTCCAGGTGATGGTTCTTAAATCTGCAGCTTGAGAATGGCATGTATCATTTCCATTCACAGTCCATTGGTGAAACAAGTCACATGACCAAGTCTGAGAGTAATATAATAGTAAAGTATGCTTTGATTCTTTTATAGGGAATGGGAATGAGTAATTGGGAACAGCAATATAATTTATCATAGAGTCTACCATATTTATGGCCTTCTTGTTCAAAATACATGTTTTTAACCTTACATTGTAAAATACCCACAACTTTATTGATCCAATGAGCTATAAACTAAAAGGACAGATTATCTGCTCCATACATACCCTAACATACAATGCTACAACAGAGACAGGATAATCACATACCTCTAGAAAGGGTAAAATAGGAATTCTGAAATCCTATTGGGCATATGTTGCAAGGGTCCCCTACACTGGGGTAGGGAAATTATTTTAATTAGTCATGATTCTGTTCTTTGGCAGTAGCCCCCAATTTCACTGTCTCCATTTCATTTGGCTCTGACTTTTGGGTGGTCCATCCTTTTCCAGTATCTTCCCTGGTCACCTTGGAAAAGGGTATTAAATAACATGCTACTTTAGACCCGAGCAACTTTGTTAGCCTGCTTCATCCCCATCCAAAGGTCATTTCTCCCCATCACCACCCCCCCCCCAGGTGGCTCCCTCATCTGTCTGCTCATTGTCTCTGCTCATTGTGTCTGCTTGTTGTCTGCTTGTCTTTTTTTGGAGGCACTGGGAACTAAACCCGGGACCTCCTTGTGGGAAGCTGGTGCCCAACTGCTTGAGCCACATCCACTCCCTGCTTGTTGTGTCTGCTTATTCGTTAGCTCACTGCATGAGCTCATTGTGTCAGCTTGTCTTCTTTAGGAGGCACCAGGAACTGAAACCTGGGACCTCCCATGTGGGAGGTGGGTGCCCAACTGCTTGAGCCACATCCGCTCCCTCCAAAGGTCATTTTAAGTCTCTAACAGTACTAGTATTTCTTAATCCATGCTAGAAGCAATCTTGGCAGTATAACTGTCTCACAAAACTTAATTTTTAAAAAATCTATTTAATTTCAGTTGTCTATGATTGCTAAATCTACAGTTCTTTTCAAAATGTGCCTTTCTCTCTTAGACT
Organism: Chaetophractus vellerosus; assembly: GCA_004027955.1. Classification (NCBI taxonomy): domain Eukaryota; kingdom Metazoa; phylum Chordata; class Mammalia; order Cingulata; family Chlamyphoridae; genus Chaetophractus; species Chaetophractus vellerosus. The sequence goes on along the minus strand of PVKH010044763.1, from coordinate 7,082 downwards.
TAATTACTGGCATCTCGAACTTATTAGATTTCCTTAAAGCACATATAGTCTCTTTTCTCTGATACATTTTGCCCAAGGATTTACAGGGTACTGCATTTAATCTAGAAAAAGATTTAATCTTAATTTACTGAAAGGGTACAAGAAAGGACATGACAGCCAAATATTCAATTCAGTTTTTGCCTACAGGTCAGCCTTTGTTGCTCAGAGCATTTGTTAACTTTATCTTTTACTGGTTGGCTATGAGAAACAAGTGTCTCTTTTAACCCTATAAGTCTTGTAGTTTCTAGATTCCCTCTCTGTCCCTTCATTTGTTTGAAACCAGGCCAATTCTTTCTAAGCCCATCTCTTTAACTGTTGTACTTTGTTAAATATAGCCAGTAGTGACCAAGGTCTGTTAGTAAATTCTGTTTCCTAAGCTCATTGGTTTAATTCCGGCCTTCTAGTTTATCACAAATGACAGTTTTACCAAATGCATCAACACTGTATAGCATGTGTTACAGTTTTTCTAGCTCCTAATAACAGTTTCCTCACTAAGCCACTGCCACATATTTTAGGCTCTGTGTTTTTTCAAATGTACCTCTACTCCTGATACCAATCTCTGCATTAGTCACTATATTAGTGCTATAAGAAATAGCCCTAAATTCTCAGTGGCTTACAAACAGCAAAGATTACTTCTTTTTCTCATGTTACATGTTTGTTGCTGCTCTGATTTAGTGACTTTTGAATCCTAGAATCTAGAGTAGTGGAACTGCCTGACATATGCCATTAAGACCAAGGAAGAAGAGCCATGTCAGAACCAATCAATGCCTCCTAAAAATTCTGTTTTGTCATGGTTTTCATCACTTCTACTCACATTGCCTTGGCCAAAACAAGTTTCATGACCAAGCTTGATGTTAATCAGGTGAACAAATTATATTCTCATATAGGGATTGGAAGTGGATAATTCAGTATAGAGAAATACTTTTTAATAAAGAAACTTGCAGTTATTGGTTGTGAAAGGCCCTATGCTGAAACTCCAGGTACAGTCTTAAGACCAATTGCATGTGAACCATCATTTGTTTCCTGTGAGGTTATTATATTTATTCATAAATGTTCACATGTTTAGTGTTGGGTTAGAGAATCTAAAAGCAACTATTTGAAGGAGTGAATATTACAAATTTTATACAGTAGGAAGGCAAGTTTAGTGGTGAAATTCATGGATAATGGAAAACCTTAGGTTTTAATTTTAGTAAAAATAAGATAATGTCCCTAAAATTTTTGTGTAACATTTATGTAATCGATGTATCCTTTTAAAAAAGTATATATTTTTAAAAATAAGATAATGTATGTAAAAATAATTTGGAAACTCTAAAAAGCAATGCAAATTTAAGATGTCTATTTTTTGAATGAAAGGGAAAATAGAGTCTATCAAAGCAGGAAAGACATTTTGGGAAGGGAGGCAAGTTGAAACTATTGGGGAAAAAGAAAAACAGAAAGGTCATGTGAACTATATGTAGGAAGGGAACATGTATTTCCCCGTTTCCACTAAAAAGGTGTGCCCATCAACTAGACAAATATAATCCAAAACATTTTAAAATCTTTCTTAAAAGCCTAACAGCAGGTTGAAGGATAGCAAATACCTTTAAAGCTTCCTGCCATTTCTCCTTCTGCAGCACATTTTGTAGGCATTCATCATCAGTTGTGGCCCCTTTTCCCTTTCAGCCTGGGGAAAGTCCTCAGAAATCTCAGTGCAGCTCTCCACATACTTCAGGAAGTAATTAAGTATTCATTTAAGTTAGCTTAAGACCCAAAATTTAGGACTCAAGAATTGGTCACTATACTTTATTACATATCAGACATTAAGTATTTGATTACTTAAATTCTAAAGCCTGATTTAGACTTATGCTTTTATTATTTGGTTAGTATTTAGTTTGAACTATGGTTTTCTGCCCCCAGGTACCTCACAAAATCAATGGGAATGTGCATGTACACAAACTAGAATGTAAGTTCAGAATTCTTAAAGGGGCACATACGATCTTCCCTCTACTTTTTTCAGCATCATTTTCATCTAACCAAATAATCCTTTCTTTTTTTCAGTTAACCAAACTCCTGCCTGCCTTGGAGACTTTTACATAAGCTGTTCCTTCTGCCTGAAATGCTCTTTCTCCTGTATTCTTCCTCTGGCTAATTCCTACACACCATTCAGATCTGATATGCTCTGATTTAGTGGACATTTTTTTGAAACCTTTCCAACGTTCATTCTTAAAATCTTCTGGCAAAAATTTCTTGATTTTCCCTTAGGAAATCACTATTCCCCCCATTTACAGCCATTACAGTATATGCTCTGATTGGTATAAGTGATTCAGTATCTGTTATCTTCCTAAGGATAGTGATTTTTCAAGGACAAACAAATGAGCCTCTTCAGACCAATGAGAGAGAATTAATACCAGAGCATGTACAAGAGCTACTTGAAGAGGCCTCTCTTTCCCTGGTTAGTTTGAAGGTACAAGTGTGTGAGACTTGCAGCTGCCAATGCCCTTTGTGGGTACAAGGGAAAGACTGAAGCAGCTGGGACCACCATGTGAAGTCTGAGGATAAAACTGTCATCACAGTTAAAAGAGCCAAGAAAATGTATATCCTTAGAGATGTCATTTGAGCTGTTGAATCAATTCTTGCCTGAAGCTAGATATAATTCTGCATTTTCCATTTGCTTGTGCCAACAAATTTCATTTTAATGGCTTGAGCCACTTTGAGTTGGATTTTTTGCCACTTGTAACAAAAAGCTTTCTAGCAGGATTCCAACTTAATGCCACTACCTGAAAGAAGCCTTTCTTGTCCCCAGACCAATTTCAGTTCCTCTGTTTTATGCTTTCTTAGAACCTTTTTATTCTCCTCCACTAGATGAGATGGTAGTTTCATTAGTCCCTAGAGAGGGATCCTGAAGGGATTAAACAAGCAGTATAAAGAATAGACTGGAAATAACTGTGTCTGATTGCCTGGGAAATTTTGAGTATTTTATTAACCTGCTGGTATACAGAGCAGTATGATGATGATTAGGAAAAGATATTCTAAGCCAGCACTGGTGACCTTTCACAGACATGTCAAGTCTTCATTTAGTTCCTTCCTTTTCATGGGCATGCTGGTAGATTATAGGAATAAACATTTGGAAAATTCCTAATCAAGCTTTTTAACTACATGGCATCAAAGTTCACTTAAGGCTCTGTGAATTCTGTTTGTCCTTTACCACAGGCTACAAGGATTTGATCTGTTTGTTCTAATTTGGTAGCTATTAACATACACTCTAGACCTTGGGATACTAGTTCTCATTTTTATTCAAGGAACCCTGAAACAAGCACACAGGTCAGGACAGCTAGAAACTTTTGACACAAATTTCTGAACCTAACTCTAAACTGAAGAAGAATTTGTCGGGGCCGGTTGTATAGCCCAGTGGATAGGGTGCTGGTACACCACATGGGAGGCCCTGGGTTCGGTTCCCGGGGACCTCTCCGAGCAGGCAGACCGCCAGAGAAGGTAAAGCTGCCATGGGCAGGGCAGAGCTGCTGTGGGCAGGGCAAAAAGCTGCCACAGGCAGGGCAAAGCTGCCACGGACAGGGCAAAAGCTGCCATGGGCAGGGCAAGCCATCTGTGAATGGAGCAAAGCCGCCTGCGAACGGAGCAAAACCACCCATGAACGGAGCAAAACCACCCACGAATGGAGCAAAAAAGCCGCCTGGGAACGGAAGCAGACCCGCCCACAAGTGGGGCAAGCCACCTGCGCAGTGAGCTAACTCGGCACGTCGCCGCAGTGGGGAGAGACAAAGCAGACATAGAAGAACACACACACACACACACACACACACAAATGAACACACAGCAAGAGCAAGCAGAAAAGGAGAGGGATATGTTACCAAAAAAAAGTATATATTAAAAAAAAAAAGAAGAATTTGTCTTGCAAAGTAATTGATGTTTAAAAAAAATCTGTTCAGTTATAGAAAATCCTAGTCTATCTAGAATAGTTTGTTAATGATATGTTCTGGTTAAGTGAATATTTTTATTAAGCAACCCTATTTTAATTTTAATAAAGAATGTAAAAGATTTAACTAAAACTACATTAAAGATAATTTAATCTTTCCTTGGTGCTTCAGAGGCTACCTTTGGAATTCATTTTGAATGAAGTTATTTATAATCTAATAAAACTTATAAATATAAATCTGATTGATCTCTGTATTGATACTATACTATATCTAGGTGTGGTTTCATACTTTCCCTACTCTTTCCTTCCCTCTAGAATTTACTATGTCAACATATTTTTCTCTCCCTCTTTGAGCATTTATTTCTTTGTATCCTAGATAAATGAAAACATAATATAATTTAGAACCTACGTTGAAGTTTTACCCTTAATTATCTTGCTTAGTATTAACATTGATCAGATTTTGACAAAATTTCCAATTTATTAAATTATTATACATGTTTTAGAACCCAAACCACCTTCTCTTTTTATCTCCTTGTGTACCAGTTCTCACACTTTTTTTGTCTCCAGATCCCTATACAATCTTAAAAATTATTGAGGGGAAGCAGATGTGGCTCAATCGATTGGGCTCCCATCTACCATATGGGAGGCCCCAGGTTCAATTCCCAGGGCTTCCTGGTGAAGGCAAGCTGGCCTGCACCCATGGAGAACTGATAGTCCACGCCTGCAGATGGCACAGCAAGATGATGCAACAAAGGGAGACAATCAGACACAGAAGGCCCAGCGAATAGACACAAAGAGCAGACAGTGAGCGCAAGCAGCAAGGGGGGAGCGGAACAAATAAGTAAATAAGCAAATAAATAAATAAATAAATCTTTTAAAAAAATTATTGAGGACCCCAAAGAGCTTCTTATGTATACAGATTATATTTACCATAATGAAAGTTACAACTGATAACATTTTTGAATATTTATTAAATCATATAAAAGCAATAATTACATGTAATATGACAAATGAAAAATATATATATTTTTCAAAGCAAACAAAAATTATTAAGAAGAGTGGCATTGTTTTATGTTTTTACAAATATCTTTTATTCACACATCTGCTTCTGCATTCAATGTATTGCCATATGTTGTTTTGGTTAAAATATGTGAAGAAAAGCCAGCCAAAATGTAGGTAGACAAAGGAGTTATGTAATATACTTTTCTAGATATTTGGATATTTGTCTTTGATACTTCACCAAAACTTGACAAATGAGAGTATCTTAAAGCTAGTTGCAATATAGAATCAGCAGCCATATCAAAGAACTTTGTTACACTGAAGTTTATTGGTTTATCTTGCACATTGAGTGGTTCTTTTACCCATGTATGATTTTATAAAAACATCATTGGATATTTGAAAAATACTGGTTCACTGAGTTATGGAGCTCTTCCAAATGTTGACATATTTTGTTATACATTATCAAAAATTCATAATTGTTAATACCACTAGCAATCTCATCAGAAAAGTCTTTCAGTATTGGGAAGCTATAAACAGATGCAAGTTTTCCAAAATTCTTATTTTTGCTTGAAAGCCCAAATTTTATCATTTACAGCAAATACTTAGTTTTTCCTCCTGAAGTGATGTTTTCCATTGTTCACTTTTGTGAAAATATCTGCCAAGTAACCAAGTCTGAATAACCACAGGTTTTTCCAACGAATGTTAAGTAAAAATGGTGTTCCATGAATAAAGTGGCTATTTCACCTTAAAACTCAATCAATTACAAAGTTGCTTTTTCTAAAGATAAATATCACATGTGGCATACGTTTTTGTTTGTTTGTTTGTTTTGTTTTGTTTTGTTTTGTTTTGTTGAAGTACTGGGGCCAGGGATTAAACTGGGACCTTATATGTAGGAAGCTGGTGCTCAACCACTGAGCCAAATCAGCTCCCTTGAGTTGGTTTTTTCATTTGTTTTGCTTGTTGTTTGTTTTTTTTGTTTTTAGGAGGCACTGGGGACCAAACCCAGGACCTCCCTTGTGGGAAGCAGGCGCTCACCCACTTGAGCCACATCTGCTTCCCAGAAGTATTTTATATGTACTTCCCATTTCTGTCACATGCTGTATTAAAAACTTGTATTCAGGGGTTGAGATTTAATCAAATTAGCATTTTTCCTGCTTCGTCAAGGACATTCTTGATGGTAACTGGCCCACCTCCTACCCGTCCCCCCTGTTTTAACTGCAAGTGTGTGGTGGTAAAGAATACAATAATTATTAGTGTAATTTGGCACCACTGCCTCAACTCATGCTAAGGCACCAGCAGTTTAACCCACTATTTCTTTTGCACCATCACTGAAATTGCCAACACAATGAAAATGGCAAATAACGTCTGAGTATTGTTATGAAACTACTTTTGACCTTGTAGATCTGTTGAAAGTGTTTTGGGGCTTCCTGGGATCCATGGACCACACCTGGGAAATTACTGTCTTAAAGCACCCTTTTCACCCACTATTTTCTTTCTCACAAATACCCTATCCTTTTATTTTGTTCCACAGAAATGTGATTTTAATAAAGTCTCATAAAAATACTTGTTGGGGACTGAATCATGTACTCCACTATAGGCATATACAGGTGTCAACTCCTGGTCCTGTGGGTGTGAACCCATTTATAAATAGGACCTTGAAGATGTTCTTAGTTAAGGTGTGCCTAAACTGAATGAAGGTGGGCTTTAATGCAATATGCCTGAAGTCCTTATAGGTAAAGGAAATTGGATGTGGAAGGAGAAGCCACAAGGAGCAGCTGGAAGCTGGGAGTCCTCGGAACCCAGAAGAGAAAGAAGATGCTGCCATGGGATGGAAAAACCATGGAACCCCAAATATTGCCATCCAGCCAGAAGACACCGACTTCTGGAGGAAGCAAGCCTACTAGCTTCTGAAACTAGGAACCAATAAATTCTTGTTTTTAAGACAACCTAGTGTATGTTAGTTGTTATTAGCATTCAGGAAACTAAGACAATACTATAGACATTGAGTCTGGGAATATAAATATTTAAATCCAACACATTTAGTTCTTAACTAACATATTCTTAATCTTTCTTTTTTTTTATAAATAGCTTATTTATTTATTTATTTATTTATTTTAATATATCCCCCCCC
>PVKH010044762.1:0-10556 GCA_004027955.1 Chaetophractus vellerosus | reverse complement strand
CTTAAACAACTACAAAGTGTTCTGCAGGTAGATAATTTTCAGTGCTGCCTTCAGGGCATTGGGAAGGCTAGGAAGACTTTCCATACCGTTAATTCAGGATGGAATTGAGCATCAGTGCATTCAGACAAACTCCTTTCACCCTCCTAGCAACCATATAGGACACAATTGGTCATAGAGTCATGTAAAGAGCGCTAGTGCTACCTCTTGTTTACGACTGGTTCCAAAGCAACTTGAAATTCTCCCTGTGACTTTTCAACAAACCCCACTGGAAAGGGGAAGCACGGGCTGGTAGCCTTTAACACTCTGGCTTCCTTGTTCGAAAGGCTGTGAATACTGGAAATTTAGTCACGCCCGGGTTCAAAACACAGTGAAAACCCCCAAACAAGCTGTGGGTATGGGTGTCTGTTTTCATGTATGCTATCGTTCCTCTTTATTTGGTGTCCCAGGCTGAATAATGGCCCCCCAAAGACATCAGCTCCTAGTTCCCGGAGCCTGTAAATATCACCTTATATGGCAAAAGGTCTTTGTAGATGTGATGCAGTTAAGAATCTTGAGGTGGAAAGATCATCCTGGATTATCAGGGTAGTCTCTGATCATAAATACTGTCACATGCATCCTTAGAAGAGGGAGGCAGGGGAGCTCTGACGACCAGAAGAGAAGGTGATGCAACCATGGAGGCAGAGATTGAGAGATTGGGGGAGGCAGCCACAAGCCAGAGAATGCCGACTGCCTCCAGAAGCTGGAGCAGCCCAGAGTGGATTCTCCCCTAGGACCTCTGGAAGGAGGAACCTCTGCCAACACCTTGATTTTGGGCCAGTGAAGCTGGTTTCAGACTTCTGGCCTCCAAGACTGTGAGAGAATACGTTTCTGTTGTGTTGAGCCACTAAGACTGGGATAGTTGTAACAGCAGCTGCAGGAAACTAACACATTGGGAACTGATAGCACACCATGGTTTTAATTCATTCAACAAATATGTATGACAGGGTAGACATAGTAGAACCAGGGAAGCACACAGGAAAGGGCTTTGGGACATTCATGACAACCCCCTCCCTCTGTACAAAATGTTCCAAATGTGCACATTTTTCTGAAAAAGAGTTTTTATAGTTGCATCAGGCTCTAAAAGGGGACAACGCCCCCAAAACAATTGAGAACCCTTGATAAAAATGATGGACAGAGCTTTTTCTTGGCGGAGTGACTCCCCTGGTGTGACCTTGAAGAAAACATTGACAAAGGAAGCCAGGTTAACGGCATGAAGCAACATCCTTGACCTGCCTCGGAAGAACAGACACTAAGGTAGAATTTAAATAATGGATCTTATTGTTTAACTTAAATGTCAGAGATATCATTTCTTACTAAGGCCTTGTTATGTGCCAGCTACTCCTCTAAGCCACTGGAGATAGAGTGAGGAACAGAACATACCACAGCCCTGCCCCCATGGAGCTGACAACTAGGTGAAGAGCATGGGCGAAACACAAATCAATAGACGGTAGCTCAGGTGCCTGAAGTGGAAGAGAAAGGGGCTAGAGACCGGTGGTGGGCAGTGGGGGCGTGCTGTGTTTAAGAATTATCAGGAGAGTTCTCTGAAAAGTTGACGTGTAAGCAGAGGCCTGAAGGAAGTGAGGGGATAAAAATCCATGGGGCAAGAGAGTTCCAGACAAAGATGAGCTCGGCTTGACTGGGGACAGCAAGGAGGCAAACTCATTAAAACTAGCAGCCAGTTTAGCCATGCTGGTAAACAGACTAGCCACAACAGAGGGAAACTATTCAAATAGAAGAGAATTTTTTGTAGTGATATCAGATATCATTGACACTCATTAGGTGGTGAATTGGACCCCCAAGGGTGAAAGGAAAGCTCTGTTGGATTGTTTAGAATTTTTCTTGGGGAAGGAAGAAATACATTCACACATGCATATATATATACCCCACATCGACAGGCAAAGCTGACTAAAGTAATCCAGAAAACAAAACTGGTCTTGTTTTTTTTTAGGCAAATGTGAAGGAATAATCGATTGACCCTTTGAAAGAGGTTGGATGGGCTTGGCTGGATATTTTTTTGGATTTTTCCCCCTACTAATTTGTAACTGAGCCTCTGTCCCATATTTCCAAATTTCTTATGAGGAATTGATGATAAGCACCTGTTCCTGTTTGGGAGTTTAAGATAGACACCAGGCCCTCGAAATCTAACAAAGGAATGTGACGGAAAGTGTGATACGGAAAGAAGTTTGCTACATCAGCATGTCGGCCTTCAGAAGACCAGCCTAAGAGATCTGGAGGAGAACGTGAGAAACGTCAGGCCCTGGAGGCCGTGGACCTGCAGAAACAAGATTTCCAGGGCCTGGATCCCTTAAATGTTGTTAGGACGCTGGTGCCCAGCAATTTGAAGGTAATAAAACTCTGATTCAATTCCACAAATGGAGACAACTGAAAGTCGTAAAAGGTGGTGATGGAGAGCTTGGGCTTGGAGTGGGACACACCTGGGCTTGACTGCTGGCTCCTCCTCGGGCTCCCTGTCCTTGGGAAGGTGACCTTGCTTTCCGTAGATCTGTAGTGGGTTGAATGGTGTGCCCCCAAATCCATGTCCACCCAGCACCTCAGAATCTGACCTCATTTGGAAATAGGATCTTTACAGGTGTAATTAGTTAAGCTAAGATGGGCTCATACTGGATTAAGGTGGTCCCAAGACCAATGATTGGTGTCTTTTTAAGAGAAAGGATTGGGAGATTCCGCCACAGGGACACACAGGGAAGGGACTGGAATGAGGCAGCTACAGGCCAAGGAACGCCAAGGCTTGCCGGGGGTCATACAATCTGGAAGAGGCAAAGAAGGACTCTCCCAGGAAGCCTTTACAGAAGGCATGGCCCTGCCACCTTGATTTCAGACTTCTGGCTTCCAGAACCCTTAGAGCATCCATTTCTGTTTTAGGCCACCAGGTTGGTGGTAATTGGTTACAGCAGCCATGGGAAGTGAATAAAATATGCATCTGTAAATTGAGGGAGAGACTCTGGCGCCTGTGCCTGCCCTGTGCCAAGCGCGATGGCTCCGGGCGTCTGTGAGGGAGGCTCAGCTCCACGTTATTCCTTCGCTCCCAGAGCCACAGAGGAGGCGGCTCAGGCCCCAGTGCAGGGCTCAGCACCCGGCCGGCCCTCAGGAAACCTCAGCTCCAAAGCCTCAGAACTGCAATGACGTGGCCTTCTGAGCTGGCTGTCCTGGGGCCCAGCCACGTTGCTCCACAGGCTTACATCCTGGTGAGTGAGACTGACAACCTACAAGTAAAACATTCGGATATCATACGGGTTCAGGTAGTGCTTGGTGCTGTGGGGAAAAATAAGGCAGGGTGAGGGGAGAGAGGGATGGAGAGCAGGGGTTGCACACTCTGTAAATAGGATGGGCAGGGAAAGAAGCCTCTGAGAAGGTGATATTTGAACCTGAATGGAAGGCGGGTGTCTCCATGGTGTTAACCGGTATTATTAATATCATCTTGATTGTTATTATTAAACAGGTACATGTGACATAGAGAACATGGTTCAAATCCAGGCCCTGGGAATTAACATTTTTGTGGCCTTCCCTGGGTCTGTAAAATGAGCGTGGTGATCAAAGGTAAGATAACCAAACATCCCGGTTTACCCTGGATTGGGGTTTCCCAGGACACAGACATTCAGTAATGAAACTAGGCAAGCCCCAGGCATGTGGGGTTGAGCAGGTCACCCTGACAAAGGTGCCCCATAAAGCCTAGGAGAGGGGAGAACAAGAGAGCCCGTGTGGTCAGCCCTACCCCCTATTGCCCCTCGCCCAAGGCATGCCGGGAGAGTCTGAAGTCACGGAAGCCACCCAGGGTGGACGTTGGGTGAAGGGAATCTGCCACCACAAGCCTGCTGTGTCCCCCTGTTTTCTGACCTCGGGCCTACAGAGGTTGCTGCAGTGCTCAGAAGACCCTCCGATTTGTTTTGGAGGAGGGTGGCCGTGGAAAAGGGCAGTTCCTAGGATCGGCCTCTCAGGAAGAATCCGGTGATGAAAATCCATTGTTGCTGGTCCTCTCTGGCACCCTCTTTCTGCTCTACCGTCCCTGGAGAGGATCTCCTGCTGGCAGGTCCTGGGAAAGTTACCGAACTTGATTTGATGAAATATATCATTTATCCAACAAATATTTGTCAAGCATTTATTAGAAGCCATTTATAATTATATCAGCTGGTAACACAAGGTTCAACAAAATACACATAGTTTCTGCCCTCAAGTATGATACCATTTGGTGGGGAGAGCAGATTAATACAAGTAAATCACCCACCAGGTAAGTGCAGTGAAGGAGAAGAGGTAGGAGAAGGGCAAGGGAGAATGAGTGCAAGGAAGGGCTCAGAGCTCGAAAGGTGAGAAGGAGCCAGCTTTTGATACTTTTAGTGGGAACCCATTACATTTGTAGATAGATAGAATGAGAACTGGTGTCCTTATAAGACTGTTTTTCTAAGAACAGTGCAAGCATTTTCAGGAAGACTTCTTCCATATTAAAAAGGATTCTACGTTCTGGCTTGTTTGTTTTGTTTTGGCCATGTTCTAATTTTTGCTTTTAATAACAAGCTATTTCATTCCTGTAAAAGATAATAAGATGAGCAAGCATGTACTCCCACCACCCATGGAAGCCCTTTGCAGGTCCTGACTCCTGTTTCCACCCCAGGGGACCATGCCTCTGGAGTGTGTGTTTATGATTCTTATATCTTCATTTATAATTTTACACATTTCTATGTATACCTGATGAGGCATTTTGGTATTGTTTTTGAATTCCAAAAATAGATATTGGATTGTGTTTGTAAACTGGTCTGTTCCTCTGGGCATATTAGATTGTATTAAATCCAGAGGTTTCACTTTTACTTGATTAAATTATGATTAGGGTTTTGATTCGGCCACGTCAGTAGGATGTCAAGTCCCTGCCCCCTTGGTGGGTGGGGACTCACAGAGAAAAAACGACACGGAGAAGGAGGACACAGAAGCAGATACTCGGGAAGAGAAAGTGCTCCATAGACATGGTCTATGAGTCTACAGCTGGCAGTCTACATAGAGATGAGCCTAAAAGTCTACAGCTGACCCTGTGGAGAGACCAGAGCAGCTGAGCCTGGAGAGGAACGAGCCCTGGGGAGAGAGACAAGCCTCATGCCAGCCTACAGCTGAGATCAGAAGAAGCTGGGACCACGGAACCTGAAGAGGAAGGAGGAAGGCTGAACCCTCGCAGACATTGCCAGCCATCTTGCATCAGCATGTGGCAACAGACTTTGGGTGAGAAAGTACCTCTTATGGTACTCTTTAGGGACTGCTAACTGTAAGTTTCTACCCCAAACAAATATCCTTCATAAAAGCCAACAGAGTTCTGGTACTTTGCATCAGCTCTCCGTTTGACTGACTGATACACCTGAGTAATAGTTTGTTTAGTTTTGCTTATTTTTGAACTTCATATAAATAGAATCATATGGCATACTTTCTCCTGAAATTTGCTTTCTTCACCCAACATCCCTGTGAGATTCATACATATTGAGGTAGGTGGCTGTAGTGCACTCATTTTCACAGCAACATAGTGTTACATTGTGTATTACCACACTTTATTAATCCATTCTCCCATTTTCAGGGATTTGGGTTGAATGTGACTCTGGGGTATATACATGGAAGAGTTTTTCCAGGGCATTTATCTAGAAGTAGAATTGCTGGGTGGTAGGATATGTGTGTCTTCCACTTTAAATATAATGCCAACTATTTTCCCAAAGCTGTCAAACCAATTTATATTCCCACTAGCAATACATTAAACTTCCCTTGGCTCCACATCTTTGCCAACACTTAGTTTCACCAGACATTTTTTCACTTGAGTCAATGCGATAAGTATTCCCTGTTTACTGAGGTTAGAACAGCTTTTCAAATGTTTGTTGGTTATTGCGACCTCATCTGTGAAATGCCTTTTATTATGTTCATTAAAAAATTGAATTTTTTCCTTTTCATTTATTGTTTATAGAAGTCTTTATATATTCTGGATACTAATCCTTTGTTAAGTTGATGAGACAGATATCATCTCCCAGTTTTGGTGGTATCTTTTGGTTTCTTTATAGTATATTTTGATCAGAAAAGTTTATAATTCTAATCTAGTAAAATATATCACTGTTTTCCTTTATGACTTGTGCTATTATCTTGTTTTAACAAGCTTTCCTTACCTTGAAGTCACATAGATATTCTCCTACAGCTTGGATTCTTAGCATTTTTTATGCTGTGGTCCCCTTGGCACATTTTTAAATATATAAAATAAAATCCATAGGATTATGAAGAAAACCAATTATATTGAAATACAATTACCAAGATAATGTTAAAGTTTATAATTTTTAACAAATATACTTTTTAAAAATACATTAGATAACAAGACTTAGCCAAAAAAAAAAAAAAAAGAAATTTGTAATTTCCAAGTAATCATGAGCACAAATAATATTTTGAGATACCTGCAACAAATGTAATGTGATAAGAAAATATCTATATTTTTATTGGTAACAATGCACAGGCACTGCCAAGCTACCTATGTTTATAATTGAATAATTAGAGGTTAGTGAAAATAAAGGTTAAATTTTTCCCCATCTGTGTTCACGAGCCTACTGAATTCTACCCACTGACACATTAGGGGGCTGTAGAATTCAAGTTAATTAAGAACTTCTGTATAGCATTTTCTAAAAAATTTTAAGTTTTATCTTTCATGTTTTTGTCTTTAATCAATCTGGATTTTTTTTCTTTATGTGATATATAATGTTTCATTTTTTCCCCATTTCTAGACTAATCTATCCCTTCCCCTGTTATCTTCAATGTCAGTGTTGTCTTCATTCACACTTCTATATATTGAGCCCATCTGTTTCTGGGAATCTTTATTCTTTTCTACTGGTGCTAGTTATTGACCTATGTAAATGCCAAGCTGTCTTAATTACTATGTCTTTGAAGTAAGTCTGATATCTATTAGGGCAGTCTCCACACTGGGTCTTGGGTCTTCTTGGTCTTTAGGTATTCTATGTAAATTTTAGATATAACTTGCCTAGTTCCATGAAAAATTCAATTGAAAAGTTGTTTGAAAAACTGTGCTGGATTTATAAGCTATTTATTTATACCTTTCAATAAAATTTTATAGTTTTCCCATGAAAGCCTATGTATCTTTTGTTAGATCTACTCCTAGATTTGTTCTCTCTCTTTTTCTCTCCCTATTTACCCATCTATTTGTTGACACTGCAATTAGAAATTGTGTTTTTCAATGATATTTTTAAATGTTTTGTTGCTGATGTATAGAAATGCAATTGCCTTTGAATATTGATCTTTTATCTCTCAACTTTATTGAACCCTCTTTTAATTCTAATAATTTGTAGATTCTTTGAGATTTTTCTATGACAATAATTATATCACCTTCAAATAATGTCTGTTTTGCTTCTTTGATTCCAATCCTCATATCTTTTATTTCATTTTCTTGTATTATTATACTGGGTAGTACCTCCAGTACATTACTGAATCAAAGTTGGTTTTTAAGGAAGTGCTTTTTAAAATTTCACTTTTAAGTAATGATGTTTGCTATGTGCTTTTGGTAGATATTTTGTGTTAGGTTAAAGGAATTTCTTTCTATTTCTAGTTTGTCAATTTTATTTTCAACCATAAATGAATGCTGGGGGTTTTGTCATTTTATTTTTTAAGGTGATAGATATCAGAGCATATGTGTATGTCAGTAGAAAAAATCTGCGAAGGAGGAAAAAATTAAGGGTGCAAGAGAGAGAGGAGATACTAAACACAGAAATCCTTGAGAAGACTGAGGTGTTTTTTTATAGATTTCTTAATGAATATAAAGCATATAATAATGCTTAGTGTATTCGTTTCCTGTTGCTGCTATAACAAATTACCATACATTTTGTATTAGTCAGCCAAAGGATGTTGATACAAAATACCAAAAATTGGTTGGGTTTTTTATAAAGGTATTTATTTGGGGTAGAAGCTTACAGTTACCAGGCCATAAAGCATAAGTTACTTCCCTCACCAAAGTCTGTGGCCATGTGTTGGAGGGAGATGGCTTCTGACATCTGCAAGGGTCCAGCCTTCCTCTTCCTCTTAAAGCTCCATGGTCCCAGCTTCTTCCAATATCAGCTGTAGGCTGGGATAAGACTCGTCACTCTCCTGGGGCTTGTTCCTCTCTGGACCCAGTTCTCTCCACAAGGTCAGCTATAGACTATCAGGCTCTCTCTCTTCTCGGGGCCTCTGCCATGTCTATGGAGCCATCTCTATTCCTCTGTGTTCTTCTCCTGTGTGTTTACTTTCCAACTCAAAAACTCCAACCAACTCCTCTGCCTTGTGGTTTTTCTCTGTGACTCCCTGCCCATCGAGGGGGTGGGGATTCAACATCCTACTGACATGGCCCAATCAAAGCCTTAATCATAATTTAATCAAGTAAGAGTGAAACATCTGAATCCAATTGCCCATCGAGGGGGTGGGGATTCAACATCCTACTGACATGGCCCAATCAAAGCCTTAATCATAATTTAATCAAGTAAGAGTGAAACATCTGAATCCAATAAAATTTAATGTACCTAGAGGAACAGACCAATTTACAAACATAATGCAATATCTATTTTTGGAATTCATAAATAATACCAAACTGCTACAAACCTCATACCCTAAAACAACAAACATTTATTCTCTTCTAGTTCTGGAGGTCAGATGTCTTAAATGGGTCTTATGGGGCTAAAATCAAGGGGCCAGAAGGTTGCATTCCTTCTGGAAGCTCCAGGGAGAATCTCTTTTTTGTCTTTTCCAGTTTCTAGAGACTGCCAACAATCCTTGGCTCATGACCCCTTCTTCCATCTTCAAACCAATAACATAGCATCTTCAAATCTCTCTGCTTCTGTTGTCACATTGCCTTTCCTCTTTATAAGCCCCACCCAGATAATCCAAGATAATTTCCCCATCACAAAAGCCTAAATGATTTTGCAATAAGCTTCTGGCTCCAGACCTGTCCCTGTTGTTTTAGGAAAGTGTGTTGAGCAATTTCCAGTGGATCATGTGTGCCTTGAGTTCTTCAGCACTTCTGTGTTACTCATGGGTAGATGTTCCTCTCCCTGCTGTCTTGGAATTGACCTGCTAGAACACTGCAGAAAGGGCCTCTTTCCACAGATGAAGGGGATCCCTCTGCCCAGACACAAGACCCTCTTCTACACAGCACAAACATTCTTTTGAGGAAAAAGCATCCCAGAAAGTCTCTCATGTCTTATATGGATGTGCGGCACAGGCAGAGAGTGTGATAGCACCGTATTGAAGCCTGAAGCCAAAGGGAAAAATCAGTGATATTCAGCCTATTTTTATGTAAAATTTTGACATTTTGTTCACCATGGAATTTTTGCATTAATTAAAAAAATATATTGTATTAAAATATTTATCTGGGAGCGGGTGTAGCTTAAGTGGTTGAGCACCTGCTTCCTATGTATGAGGTCCCGGGTTCGATCCCTGGTACCTCCTAAAAACTAACAAACAAAAAACAACTCTCATTGGGGAGTGGATAAAGCTCAGTGGTTGAGTGCCTGCTTACCATGTACAAGGTCCTGGGTTCAATCCCCCATACCTCCCAAAAATTATTTATATATATATATGTGTGTATGTATATATAACTTATTGTGATTACTGACATCTTTGGCACTTGCCCCACCCTAATCCCAGCCCTGGCCTGTGGGTCCGTCCACGTTTATAGATATTTTCTCTAATGACAGTTTGGGATTAACACTCCCAGCAAAGGTTTATCTTCAGAGAGA
The DNA here is from genome assembly GCA_004027955.1 of Chaetophractus vellerosus. NCBI lineage: Eukaryota > Metazoa > Chordata > Mammalia > Cingulata > Chlamyphoridae > Chaetophractus > Chaetophractus vellerosus. The sequence goes on along the minus strand of PVKH010044762.1, from coordinate 774 downwards.
AACACAAGGCAGTTAGAATTTACTGAGATAGCAGGAAAGGAAAGCCACCACCAACCTCTAAAACACCCACCATCCAAGTGACTCTCTTTGCTGCCAATTGCCTTCTGCAAGTGAGAAAGAATAAACTAATTTCATACCCATTCAGTTCAATAAAGCTCATTGTGCTACCTCTACCTCCAGTGATAAGAGACAGGAACAGTTCATTTTCCATTGCTAAGCAACAGCGAAAACAGTGCCGGCCTAACCAGTTGATAGGGATCAGTGTCTAAAGTTCTTGTTTGCATTTTGAAGTCAACAATAATTGTGGCTCTCTATTAGTGTTCATTAAGATGGTTTATGGCTGGACTAACTCCAATCTCCACTCCACGGTTTGAATGTGTTGTCCTCCCAGGGAAAGAAATATTTAGCAATAAAAACCCTGTGCTGATTTAGTCAACTCGTTTCCCCCTGGATAGGCTGGGAAACTATGGCCACCGTCTGCAGTTCCCTAGCGTCGGAGAACAAGGCTTCTGTTGAAGATTCTGGAAGCATGGGTGGAGAACAGGGTGGAGAGGCTCTGCTCCCTTGAGCTGGCTTCCTTCCACTCCAGGCTGAAAGTAGGCCAGTGGAGCAGAAGTCTATTATGTGAAATGAACTCTCTATTCACTGGGGCAGAGAGTATTACCCCAGTTTCCCAGCACCACCACTAAAGTCTGGAAAGGGCCTCTCTGAGCCTCTTTCCATGGACCTGGTGCCAGAAAGAGGCATAAGGCATAACCAGGGACGTGATCAGCT
>PVKH010044761.1:0-10568 GCA_004027955.1 Chaetophractus vellerosus | reverse complement strand
ATATGTAATAAATAATAAATAAATCTTTAAAAAAAAAAAAGAATAAGTAAATATATTTTAAAGGATTTTTAAAAATTGGGGGTGAAAGAAATAGTTGGAAAGCCTGTGTTTAATTAAGCTTCTGTTTTAGAAGGCATTTCCATACAGATCTCTTATTTAGCTGATATTTCTCAATTTCCATGCCCTTAAAGGAAAATATGTATACACACTCACAGAAACCACTTGGGCCAATCAATACCTGTTAGGAAAATAAAAGTTTAAAAATTAAAAACCCCTTCCTTCTTGTGGTGTTGGCCAAATAGAGTCTGAGTCAGGTCAATAGTTAGAGGTGTCCCCATCCAACAAACAAAATTCAAGAGCAGCTAGTGAGGGCCTGCATGAGGCCTGGGCTACTTCACGACTACTTGTCAAAAGACAGATAGGTCCTCCCTCCTCTGTGCACATGCAGCACCCTCTTATATAACTATATGTCCAAATCCATTCATTTTATTTATTATAGTTATTATTATACAACATAATTCACTTTTGCTTATGTTGTTGAATGCTGTCTGTCAGATAACGACATACCATATTCATAGGCATTATCTTAGTTTGCCAGTCTGCTATGACAAATACCACACAACAGGTTGGATTGACTACAGGGATTTATTGTCTCACAATTTTGGAGACTAGAAGTCCATATTCAAGGTGTCAGCAGAGCCATGCTTTCTCCTTGAACTCTGTTGTCTGTTGGTGCTAGCTTGCCACATCCTTGGGATTCCTTAGCTTGTGTCTCTGCCTCTCAACACGTGATGATCTCCTTGTGTCTGCTTTTCTGGTTACTACTATTTTCTGCCTTGTTCTATCTCCTCTTCAGAAAGCCTCCAGTAATACGGATTGATTCATATTACTGATTCGGTTTGGCCACATCTAAATAGATCTTAAAAGATCCTATTCACAAATGAGTCCAAACCCTAAATGATAATACATCTTAAAAGAGTCCTATTTACAAATAGAAACACAGATTAAGATTAAGAACTTGTCTTTGTTGGGGTACAAGGTTCAATCTACCATAGGCATGAAGGTATCAAAGGGTATGGCCTGTAAACTGGGAGAACTGCCAGAGATTTCATATGGTTAGAGCACAGGGACTAGTAAAGGAGAAATGGAGCCACGAGAGCTGGGGTGAAGAGCAGACTTCAGCCAGATCATCAGAGTCCTTGATTGCTTTGCTATCAATTCTTTGTCTTGATGAATGGAGAGCCACCGATTAAATTTTCATAGAACCATACCATCCACATAACTATCAGCCTGATGTGAGGTTTACCTTGCTCACCAGCAGTAAGCTAAAGGTAATTAGTGGCTCACAAATATATTTCTAATATAAGAAGCCCACAGTGGTGTGTAGAAGCATGTATAAACAATTCAGGGGAGGACTATAAAATCACGATGAGTCAGAACCGGTGAAAGAGAACTGAAATAGTAATTAAATGAATGGGAGGAGCACTTTCCTTCCCCTACATTCTCTATGTTTCCCACGAGTGGTGTTAAACTCCTCTGTGTTTGTCTGGTCACTGCGCCAGTTTGTTTCTTGCTGATTTCCAAGTCCTGCTAATCCAAAACTCAGTACCATCCTTTAGATCCAAATTTCCAACTTGGAAAAACAGTTAAACTTAATTTTTTTAAGGGAAATAAATATTTTTTTTTATCAAATGTGAATTCACTCTGAGTTTTAGAATCTTATGTTTCCTTAAGTTAATAATAAGTATAGGAGTGAAAAGCAGAGGATTTGGGATCAATAGACATGGGTTCAAGCCTGCTCCTTACTCTCTCTTAATCTCAGAATCACCTACTTTCTCTCAGCCTCAATCTTCTCAATTATAAATCATGCATCATAATAGAAACACTCTCCTTGGTTTGGGAAAGAACATATGGGACAATAGCTGTAAAGGTGTTAGCACATGCTCAGAATATAGCAAGCACTCCAACTATGCTATTGCTCTGAATATAAGTCACTAGCCTTTCCTCTCCTACCTGCCAGCTCTTATTTGGGATCTGAAGGGTTCATTAGATGACTGGTTTTGAGGCTTATGCTTCAAAAAATAAAACAAAAAAAACACACACACAAATGGGTTGCATTTTTTCCTAGTTTACATACATTGAAATGATAATAATCATGCTAGGAATTAATTCAACTCCATCATTCTGAGGTATTCAATGCAGAGTTTACTTCACTCTTATATTGATTTTGAGTTATGCATAAGGAAGATCATCTAAGATTTCATGTTGAAAAGATGATAACAGAGGGGCCGGCTGTAGCTCAATTGATAGGGCACTGGTTTACCACGTGGGAGGCCCTGGGTTTGGTTCCTGGGACCTCCTTGAGTGGACAGACCGCCTTGAGAAGGCAAACCACCTTGGCAGGTCAAGCCGCCTGCGAGCAGGACAAGCTGCCCACGAGCAGGCAAGGCCACTGTGTGGTGAGCTGACTCAGCGGGCCCCTGCAATGGGGCGGCAGGGGGAGACAAGCAGACACAGAAGAAATGCAAAAATCAACACAGCAAGAACAAGCAGAAGGGGGGTGGGATATGTAATTTTTAAAAAAAGAAAAGAAAGAAAAGATGATAACAGAAATGGAGAAAGGGGTCAATGAAACATGCCAATCATAGCCAAAGTCTGACTCCAGGTTGTTCAATCCAACAAGATTATACTGCTCTATGTGGAAAGAGCTGGCAGACCTTTAAAGTGACACTTAGATTCCATTTTTTTGCCTTTTAAAATAGCTTTAGGGAAAAAATGGTCTTCAAATTTGTTTCTCCTCCCATTCACATACTATACCTCTTCCTTACTATCTTCACTCCCTTTCATCTTCATTTCTGCCACATATGGCAGCAAGTACTTTGCTTCAGAAACATGCTTCATTGAATGCTACATGAAATACCTTTCCATAGAGCATAAAGCTTATTCCCACAAATGCCTTGGTAAAGGGACCAATTTCTCCAAGCTTCCTGTTTCACTATATTTTCAAAAACCCCAATAATAATATCTGATTTTACTTTAACATTTTGAATCAAATTTTCTCTCTAGCTGATCTTTCCTATTTCCTTTTTTATTCATTTTTTTCATACAGTGACAACACTATTATTGTTAACAATATTTTTATATAACAATCAGTAAATCATAGTTTAGTTTTATAATTGTGAGTTTGTCATTTAATACCTCTTTTAGCACTCATTATCTTGCCAAAAAGAGAGATACCTTATAAAGATTTGCCAACATTGGGTAACATTAAAGCTTACCTATCTCCCACCACATAAACAACCAGCATGAGCCAAAAATGCTGATCTATGAGAGGATGGCATGTGCTTCCAAGCCATGGGGACATTCCAGCTGGCCATGCCAAAGCAGCCATTGAGCCAGAAAGGAGGTTTGCCTGTAATTCCCTACTCTATTTCTTGACTTCAGCCTTGTTTCTTCTAATAGCTTCTAGCCGAAAACATTTAGTCAATTCAAGAAGGGACTCTAGGGACATCTAATCTGTGCCCTTCCATGAGGTTGGAAGGGATAACTGCTGCCTATGCAGAGTTATTTTGTGCCCACAATTATATATCTGTATGATTCTAGGGATCCTGGATGGCCCTTTTACCTCCTGAAGATGTGGATGAGACAGGATAAAAAATGGTGTCTTATTCCATCCCCCAAATATGAAATGGCTTTCTGTACTTCATCACAGTTACTTTACTATGGAAAAATTGCAAGATGTTTATGAATTTATTTTGGGAGGATTGTTCAATTTGCTCTTGGACAAATGCTTGTTTGACAGTTTATTTATATAGAAAATGTCAGAATGGACCTATGATTTCCAAATTTCTTATTTCTACACAAGAATACTTTTCCCATTGCTTATTTTGAAATCACTGAGGTTAAATGTATCCTAGAAGTCATTTGGTTTTCATTCGTGTTCCCAGGAAGAGTTTGCCTAGGGAATTCTCCATCATCATAGTCATTACCATCACCACCACCACCACAATATTTATTGAGAACTTTCTATGAGCCTGGCACTTTACTCATAATCTCTCATTTCTCCATCTCCCTTCACCACATGGTTACAGTTTTGCTGGTGTCCCTCTTCAATTGTGGTACCAGCATCGAACACATTTCTCTAGGTGTTAACTGAAGAGCTCCAAAGAGAGTGGGACTACTCACCTTCCTTGTTCTAGCTGTAGTAAGTTTCTTCAGATAACCTAGCAACACACTACTTTTTTTAGGCATCCTCCATGTAATTACAAAATTTGATCATTAGGTCATTGTCCTTCCTCAAGAATGTTTAAATGTCATGCAGAGCAAGACTTAAAGTGGGAAACCTAAAAAAATGCCCATTGAAATTGCCTTCCAGTGTGAAACTGATCTCTTCATCATTGCTTTTTTCAGAGTCCAGGTTTTTTTAACAGGTATAGGTTATAGATTCAGTGTGTAGTCTTAACACTGTATTCTCATAATATCATCTCATTTATGATTCCTTGAAATATATCGTTATATGTGCTGGAGTCCCAGATGCATCATATGTTCTACATTTCCCTTATATTCTAATCTAGCACCTCTGTTAAAGAACGAAATATTAATATAATTTTAGCAACTTTTTTTAAAACCTCACATTTAATATCAACTATCTTTGAACTAGTATTCTAATATAAATAATCTCTCCTAGTCTCTTAAGAGGAATCTGTCCTTGTATTCCCATTATCATCAATGGAGATAACATACTTCCTCCACTATAATACACCAAACATTTTTAGTTATATCTATTAATTTTTGCAAATGTTTTCTTTTTTTGCACAATTAATTTTTCTTTAGGTCCCCTACCTTCTCTAAGCAAAAAAAAATGAGTTATTTGTACCATTTTCTCCCAAAAGTATTAGGTACTAATTTTCTTCAGGAATTTTACAGAATGCATTAATTGCATTGATTATTTATATTTTACAGAATATTTAAAAATCCCCAAGGGACCCCACACAATCTTAAATTTATTTTACTATTAAAATATTATGGTGGTGTTGATAGATTGCTTTTCACATTTCCTGATGGCATTCAATGAACAGTTTTGGTTGGGAATTGACATTGTGGTTCTTACCTTTCTAAGTGAAGTTATTTTGTGGCAGTTCTGTTGCACTAGATTAGCCATTTCTTTGATCACCGCCCAACTGGCACGTGTACAGAATGGTTGAACTACTGCTCTCAATATAGCTTCTAAAATTAATCTGATATTTAAACTGTGAGAGAGATATTAACCATGATGACATTTTAATTTTCTTAGCCATCTTTTACCCTGCCTGAATATCTTCTATTCTGCTACTTTTACTAGTGCATTAGACTCATTTGAACTCCTGTAACTTTTTGGTGAATTTGGCCTAAGGAAATCTACCAGTCTCCAGAGTCCAATTTATAATGGGGATGATTAGTTAAGCCAGCATTGACATTTGATTCAGTCCATTTCCCAGCCTTAAATAGATAATACAGGTTTGCATCTTATGTCCAGTTTTATTTAATCGTTTAAAAAGAGTTTAATACTGTCATGCTTGATGATGCGGCACAATACCTAAAGGCTGGTATTAAGATATGTGTCTGATCCTCTGCAAAGCTTTTCTGACCCAGTAGGCTGTGAACATTCACAATAGCCCTAGAGGCAATCCCTCACGAGTTATCCTAGGTTGATAACTGCACCTGGATTATCATACCAAAGAAAATGAATCCTACTCCCCTAATAGTCCAGTCAGTGAAACAGTACAGGAGAAAAATCATCTGGTGGACAAAAGAATGATCCACCAGTCCATTTAATAAAGCAATGCGTATAAAAGCCCTTCATTAATAACACTGAAATAATCACATTAGAATCCTTTGCTGAAGCAATTTCAAATTATGCCAGTGGAAGAGATTCAAAAGAGCCAGTAAAAAGCATCTGCAACTTAAAACTCTATTTTGTGAGAGCATATCATCCTTCTCATCTTACAGAAAGCATGGGCTTATAGCATCCGAATTTGAATTCAGAACAAAACAGGTGATTTAAATTAAATGGAAACTTGAATGGAAAAAAACATGGAATTTATTTGAGAATATGTGATAATTGCAGATTAAAAGTAGTGTTTGCTACCCCTCATCTCTACCCCCCAAAAAAAGTATTAAATAATGACTCAATGTCGTATCAACATCAAAAACCATGGTAAACTGCTATGTTGGTCTAAGGGCTCAACCTTAAATGTGTCTTTGTACTTAAGAAAACAAGTAGATCTGCCTTGTTTAAATGAATTTACAAGTGTATAAATTATAATACAGATTTTTAAAAACATAAATAATTGTACCCTAAAATATAGTCTTTTGTAAATTAATCTTTTTATTTTGAGATAATTATAGATCTCGTGCAATTGGAAGAACTAATACAAAGAGATTCCCATTTACCCTTTACTGAGTTCCCCCAATGGTAACATCTTGCAAAGCTATTGTACAATATCACCATCAGGGTACTGGCATTGATACTGTCAAGATACAGAACAGTTCCGTCCCCACAAGGATTCCTTACCTTGGTTTTAATGACCACACCCATTTGCCTCCTACCTCCAACCTCCTTAACAGCCTGACAACCACTAATCTGTTCTCCATTTCTATAATTTTGTTTGTCAAGAATGTTATATAAATGGGATCATACAGTATATAACTTCTGGGGATTGACATTTTCATTCAGCATAATTCTGTGGAGATTCATCTAGATTGTTGCAAGTATCAGTAGTCTCTCCCTTTTGTTGCTGAATAGTATTCCATAGTATTAATGTACCACAGTTTGTTTATTCACCCTCTGAAGGACATCTGGGTTGTTTCCAATTTGGGGCTATTATGAATAAAGTTGTTATAAACATTCAGGTACAGGTATTTGTGTCAGTATCCGTCTTCATTTTTTTTTCAGACAAATTCCCAGGAATGCAATTGCTGGATCATATTGAAGTTATCATGTTTAGTTTTTTATGAAATTGCCACGCTATTTGCCAGTGTCCAGACCCAAAAGTTTCCCTGTTTCTGCTTTTAAGATGTTTGCCTTTGGTATTTAGAGGTCTCATTATGATGTTTTATCTATAGTGTTAGCTGAGGAAGAGAATTTATTGTCTTAAAATTGTCTGTCTTGCTAGATTGCCCCTTCCCTGGTCCTTTGACGAGAGAGAACAAGATTTTTGTTGTGGCCTGTTCTCTTTGTGACCATTGGCATTTCTGGGTGCAGGGCTCCAAGTCTGGGGTAGATGAGGCAATAACAAAAACAAGGAACTTACCTCATGTTCTTCCTCAGGCCCGAAGCTCCCCAGCTAGTCTGCCTTCTTCTCTCCACCTTTCAAAGTCTTTTTATGTTTATTTTATATATAATATCCAGGGGTTTTACTTGTACTTAGTGGAAAGGTTAGGGGAAAGGTACATCTGCTCCATCTTTCGGGAAGTAGAAGTCCAAACCATAATACTTTAAATGCCAAGGTTTTTATATTTTCAATTTTAGCAATTGAATATATATAAATACTTACCAAAATCCTTTGTTTCCTTTTATATATTAGCTTCTAAGTGAATTTCTGGGACGTACAATCATAATTTAGTTGTGGATACAAAAAAGAATGTTAATCGGATTTAGTTATATAGAGAAAAGATCATTTCCTTTCAGTCAGTACTGATATCAAGATGATATGTAATTCTCTATCAGGTAAATTAGGAGTGAATAAATCACATTAGATGTATGAAGGTGAAAAGATGAATAAAAATAAAGATTTAGGTTTAGCTCTGCTTTGAATGCTAAGGACAGAAATAAGTGGAATATTCTGCATGTGGATAATTGCATGATTGCCTCATATGATGCCATTGGTACTTTCCATATTATTATAGCCATCTTTGAATAAAGAACAAAATTAAGTAATTTTATTTTAATTCCACGTACTCAGATCTAATAAAAGAACTTGAATCACTGTTCTCTGCTCTATGCCCTATTACTTGCCTTCACATAGCCTAAACTCCTTTGAACTCCACTTGCTCCTCTCTGAACATTATTCACATTTTCCCTGCTCTTTTTCTGAGCTCTGCTTGAAAGATGTCTTCTCCTCCCTCTCCTTTCCCCTCATGTTCCCTCTCAAAGTCTTCCCATCTCTCTTGGTCTATCTTGTATATATCAACCTTCAACCTGGGAACAGATCACAAGTTCTTGGAGGGGGCAACGTCTTGGCTCAGTCTGAAAGGATGAGTTAGAGTTACTGAAGGTGCAGAGCTTACCAGCATGAGGAAGGAGGTGTCGGGCATTACAATACTTTGGAAGCAAGCAGAGAAAATGAGTTAAGGAACAGAAAAGGCAAACCACCTGATATATGTTAGCAAACTACCAACGGCTTCATATTGCTATCAATTCTGAGGCTAGGAGTAGCAGGGAATGAAGCTAGACAGAAAGCTAAGCATCATATATGGAAGGGCCTGTATGCCCTGAAGAGTTTTAAATATTTGTTATATGAGATGGGGTGCTCTTAAAGCATACTATATTGAAAAATGACATAATTAGATTTTCAATTTGATACTCCAATGATTGCCCTCATCTGCCTTCATAGCCTTGATTCCCATTGCTCTATTTTAAGGCCCCCAAACCCTCATCAGATGGAACTGCTAACTCGTCCCTGAAGACAGCACCTTTCCCTCTGACGAGCTCCCTCTGGAGAAGCAATGCCCATTTCACCATTCACCTGCAACAAGAGATGCAGCACGTGCTTCCAAGGGTGGTTGTGAGGATAATGCGCTGAGGTGTAATAGTGCCCGGTTTGCTTTGTCTCTCAGTAGACACCCAATTTTCTTCCTTCCTTCTGGTACCTTAAGCTGCTTTGAATTACATTTATATGTGTATCCCTGCTACATGATTGCAAATTCCTTGAGGTTAGGACTGTACCTAATGCAGTAACTCTAACACAGTAAGATGTTGCCCCCTGAGGGATATTTGGCAATGTCTAGAGGCATTTTTGATTGTCTTGGTGTATGTATGTGGGGGTGCTACTGACATCTAGTGGGTGGAATCAGGGATCTTGATAAACATCCTACAATGCACAACAGCCCCACAAGAAAGAATTATCCAACCCAAAATGGCAATAGTGCTGAGGTTGAGAAACCCGGATCTAATTCATCCTTGGAGCTCAAGGAGGAATTAACAGGGTTACACGTTATAGGAGGCATTTCAAAATTGTTAGAAAGGAGTTCAACCCCTTTTCCAGAGGTAAATTTTATAAATTGCTGTTAATAAGTTAAAATTAAATTAGAAGCATATATGATGTAGGAAAATTGGAAGGTAAAAGAAGTTGATGAATCTTGATTAATTGGGCAGAAACAGATTTCCATTCGTATTTAGAGGTGACCAAATTAAAAGCTAAAGTTCTCATAATCAGCAAGCTTTTGTAATGAAATGCAGCAGGGTTTACTTTTATATCAAAGGAGCTCCCCAGATAGTTACAGAAAGCAACTGAATACAATTAAAGGATTGCTGGTAAGCAGAACGCAGTGCCTCGGCTGCACTTTGGGAGAGTAGTTAATAATCTAGAATCTAGTGACATTTTAATGAGGAGTTTAAACTTATTGGCGGTGCATCTCAGAATTTAACAATGCTTTTATCTACATTTTCATTTCAAGTAATGAAGTGATGAGTAAGACTCAAAAAGAAAAGTTTGATTAGGAAAAAATGCTTTACAAATAATTCAAGCAATTTAAAACTGAAAGGAAGAAATCAACTTTGATATATCAGTCAAGCATGAGAAAGGTTTAATGTAGAAGAAGTGGTAGAGATATTGGCAGTGTCCAGGGGATCTGACCACAGCCAGATCCAGGTACCAATGAGAAAAGTACCCATGGGACTGGCTCACATCATGATTTGAGCATTTTATGGGTCCTGACCTGAGAGATGAAAGTTTAAGGTGAATTCTATTTTTCCAGGACCCATAAATATGTTCAAAATCTTTGCTAAAGCCAAATAGAAGACACTTTTTTAACTAGTACCCTGCACTCTAAAAAGAGTTCCATAAAAATAATGATCCTGGTGACTACATTTCTATTATATAAGGAAACGGTTTGTACCAAAGAGAAAAAATGCTGACTTGATTCTAACTTTTTTATCGAGCTCTCCATGATGTGTCCTGATTCCGATACTGATTTGGAGTCGGGCGGGGGTTATTTCTTCTCATTCAGGATATATAAGCAAAAGTCTTTGAAAAATACGTTGCTTAGGTCTTACCCATCTGTTCCTTCTCCTGACTATGGTCACAGAATGACCATGGTTTTAACCATCTCAGTTCTCCTTGGTAGAGAGCTAGAATCTATCGGGACATGCGCTCTCCTTCAAATTCTAATTAGAGATTTTCTAATGTTCCTGGACCCCTGGGCATGTGTTTGTTGCCAAATAGTTCTGTGCTCATTAAATACCTATCAGTGGACCAACTCTGCCTCAAGGTGTTCCATTCACATTCTCCTGAAAGACCACGGTCAACTAATGAAAAATGACTTTATTAGGCTTATCCCGGCAGCACCTTTTTGCCCTGTGCTTTAGC
>PVKH010044760.1:0-10574 GCA_004027955.1 Chaetophractus vellerosus | reverse complement strand
ACCTGCCCTGCCCGTGGTGGCTTTTGCCTGTCCGTGGCAGCTTTTTGCCCTGCCCACGGCGGCTCCGGCCCGCCCATGGCGGCTTCCATTCTCAAGGCGGTCTGCCCGCTAGGAGAGGTCCCCGGGAACCGAACCCAGGGCCTCCCATGTGGTTTCCCAGCGAGCTCTTTATCCACTGAGCTATCTAGCCGGGCCCCCAGTGTATTTTTTAAATTTCATTTATTGCACCTTTCATTCCTGTAAGATCTGCTATTTTTCTGTGTATGCTTTCAAATTCTTCTTTGTGCTAATCCGGTGTCTTCTTAATACCCTTAATCTCTTTAGCCACCTCATTGAATTTATTAAGGAGATTTGTTTGAACATCTGTGATTAGTTGTCTCAACTCCTTTATATCATCTGGAGGCTTATCTTGTTCCTTTAACTGGGCCATATCTTCCTGTTTCTTGGTGTGAATTGTAATTTTTTTTGTTGTTGTCTTGGCATCTGGCTTACTAGATGTATTTATTCCGGGTGCAGTTTCTTTCTTTAATTTAGGGCTTTCTTGCCCTTTTCTCCCTTGGTGCTTGTGTAGTAGGAGCCAAGGATGTAGTTGGTGCTGTAAGCTGTGGAGGCTCAAGCTGCCCTCATTGCCCCAGGGACTGATAAAGCTTCTCCCAACTTTCTACTTTGCCAGGGATAGGGACAGAGCCACAGCCATGTGTAACAATCCAAGTCATGCAGGCCTAGACTGTAGTTGCGCAGACAGACTGATGAAGCTTCACGCCCCTTTCTCTTCTCCCTGGGGCGGGGATGGAACTGCACGTGTGGGCAGCAATCTATACCGTGCGGGTCCAAAATGACTGCAGTTGCCCCGGTTGACTTCCGACTATTCAATCTTTGCCAGCCAGATGTACCTGCAGTTACCCGGAGAGGCTGGTGCAGGGCTCACCATCTTCCTCCCTGCTAGAGGTGGGGCTGAAGCCTAGGCTAAGGCTGCAGGCCGATCTGGGTGATAGAAGCCGGTCCCTACCATCACTGTGATTTTCAGTCAGCCCAGGTTCCCTTCATGCCAGGAGCAGAGTCAAAATGGTGGCCACTGGCCTCTTTCCTACTTGGACAGGTTCAAACTAGCTGTTCTTAGGGTTACACTTTAGCCAACCAAATTGACTAATCAGTAGTTGAAGTCGGTGGATAACTGTCTCTTTCTCCCCTGTTTTTTGGGAAATGGAGCTTCCAATTCCAGCCACAGAATAGCTCCTGAGGCAGCTTGTGCCACCAGTGGAGGATGGGCACTGGCCTCTGGGGTATGGAGTGCTCTACTTATTAAACTTCTCTGAAGATGGGCAGTCTCCTCCTCCTATTCTTTCAAGGATATTGCAGTATGCTCTTCTGGTCTCCTGGAGCACCTAAACAGGTGCTTTAGATAGCTCTGGGAGATTACTAATTGCCCTGTAGCACTAGTTGACTCTAGGAGCTCCTTACTCTGCCGCCATCTTGCTGGTTGTCCCAGAGTTAACATTTTAAAATATTAAAATGAACAGTATGCAACAAAAGAGTACAAGACAAATAAACAGAGAATGTAGGCATACTGAACAAAGGCTTTTAAAAAAATGATCATAAACATCCTGAAGGAAATGAAGGAAAGTACAGAGAAAGAACTACAAGATATCAGGGAAATAATGAATGAATAATATGAAAGTCTAAAGAGATAGAAATTATAAGAAGGAATCAAACAGAACTACTGGATTTGAAGATCATAATAACTGAAATGAAAAATGCCCAGGAGGGTTTCAAGAGCAGATTGGAGCTGCAGAAGGAAGAATCAGTGAACTTGAAGACAAGACACTTGAAATTTGTCCAGCTGAGGAGCAGAAAGAAAAAAATATATATTAAAGGTGGAAATAGCCTAAGACAGCTATGGGAGACCATCAAGTACACCAATATATGTGTTATGGGAGTCCCAGAAGGAGAAGAAAGAGAGAAAGGAGCAGAAGGATTAGTCAAAGAAAGAAAGACAGAATTTCCAAAACTTAGCAAAAGATGTGATTATGCACATCTAAGAGGCTCAGAGAAAACCAAATAGGATAAACATGAAGAAAAATATACCTCATCATATAATGATTACACTATTAAATGCAAAGGACAAGAAGAGAGTTCTGAAAGTTGCAAGAGAAAAGCAATGTGTTGGGAACCAGCTGTGGCTCAATTGGTTGGGCTCTGGTTTACCACATGGGAGGCCCCGGGTTTGGTTCCCGGGGCCACCTGGCGAAGGCAAGCCGCTGCGCGGTGAGCTGACACAGCAGGGGGAGATAAGCAGACACGGAAAAACGCAAAAGCAAAAATGAATACAGCGAGCACAAGCAGCAAGAGGTGGGGGGGATATATAAATAAATAAATAAAAATAAATCTTAAAAAAGAAAAGAAAAGCAATGTATTACAAAGAAGGGAGTCCCAATAAGATTGAGTGCCAATTTCTCATCAGAAACCATGGAGACAATAAGGCAGTGGGTTGAAATACTTAAAGTGTTGAAGGAAAACAACTGCCAGCCAAGAATTTTATATCCGGCCAAACTTTCAAAAATGAGGGCAAGAGGAAGACACTTTCAGATAAATAAAAGCTGAGGGAGTATATCACCGCTAGACCTGACCTACAAGCAATGCTAAAAGGAGTTCTTTAGACTGAAATGAAAAGTCCCTAGACAGTGGTTCAAAGCGGCATACAGAAATAAAGACGTGTGGTAAAGGTAACCATTTGGGTAATTATCAGTGCCAGTATTATTGTATTGTAATGTTTGGTATGTAACACCACTTCTTACTTCCTACAGGTGTTAAAATACAAATGAGTAAAAAGTAATGATAAATTTAGGTTTTTGGACATATAATGTATAAAGATTATATGTAACAAGTACAAAAAAATGGTGGAGGGGGATATAGGAAGATTATATGTGTATATTATTGAAATTAAGGTGGAATCAAACCATATAATTGTTATGTATTTAGGATGTTAAATTTTAACCTTATGGTAACCACAAGGAAAACAGATGAAAAATATATCCAGATAGAAATGAGAAGGTATTGAATATGGCACAACACAAGAAAGCAAATAAATATAAAAGTAGGCTTTAACAGAAGTTAAGGACAAAAAAGGTATAAGATTTACAAAGGCTAAATAGCAAAATGGTAGAAGAAACACCTGTATTATCAGTAGTGACTTTAAATGTAAATGGATAAAACTCTCCAGTCAAAAGGTAGAGATCAGCAGAATGGATATAAAAACCTGCCCCAACTATTTGCTGTCGGCAAGTGACTCACCTTAAATTCAAAGATACAATTACGTTGATGGCAAAAGGATGGAAAAAAATATATACTGTGCAAGTAGTAAGCAAAAGAGGGCTGGGGTGGCTATATTAATATAGGGTAAAATAGATTTTAAGTCAAAAATAGTTATTAGGGATAAAGATGGTCATTATATACTGATAAAAGGGACAATTCAACAGGAAGGTATAACAACTATAAATATATATGCACCTAACTGCAGAACCCCATAATATATAAAGCAGTTATTGACAGATTTGAAGGGAGAAATTCACGGTTCTAAATTAATTGTAAGAGACTTTAACACACCACTGTCAATAATGAATAGAGGGAACCGAATGTGGCTCAAGCAATTGGGCTCCTGTCTACCATGTAGGAGGTTCAGGATTCGATTCCAGGGACCTCCTGGTGAAAGGCAAGCTGGCTCGTGTGGAGTGCTGGCCTGAACAGAGAGCTGGTGCAGCAAGATGATGCAACAGAAAGAGACACAGAAAAGAGACAATAAGAGACGCAGCAGAACAGGGAGCTGAGGTGGCACAATAGATTGAGTGCCTCTCTCCCACTCTGGAAGGTCCCAGGATCGGTTCCCAGTGCTGCCTAAAGAGAAGACAAGCAGACACAGAAGAACACACAGCAGACAGCAAGTACAAAACAACAAGGAGGAGGAAGAAATAAATAAATCTTAAAAAAAAAAAAAGAGTAGAACATCTAATCAAAAGATCTATAAGAAAGTACAGGACTTGAATGATACACTAGACCTAACATACATATATAGAACACTGCACCCAAAGAATACAGAATATACTATTCTTCTCAAAGTGCACATGGCTTATTCTCCAGGATAGACTATATGTGGAGTCACAAAACAAATCTCACTAAATTTTAAAATATTGAAAATCATACCATGTATATTCTCCAACCACAGCAGAATGAAGCTAGAAATTAATAACAGAAGGAGAAAGTGAAAATTCAGAAATATGTGGAAATTAAATAACATACTCTTAAACAACCAATAGGTTAAAGAGGAGAGCAAAAGAAAAATTAGGAAATATCTCAAAGTGAATGAAATGAAAATACAACATACTAAAACTTATGGGAAGCAGGGAAGGCAGTGCTGAGATTTAATATCTTTAAATGCTTACCATAAAGAAGAAGAAAGACTTCAAATCAGAGACCTAACCTCAAAAACTTTGAAGAACTAGAAAAAAACAAAAGAGCAAACTAAACCCAAAGCAAGCAGAATGAAAGCAATAGCAAAGATTAGAGCAGAGATAAATGAAAAAGAAAACAAAGATCAAACAGTAAAGAAAATCAGCAAAACCAAAAGTTGGTTCTTTGAAAAGGTCAACATAATATACAAACTTTTAGCTAAACTGATAAAGGAAAAGAGAGAACACAAATAAAGTAAATCAGAATTGAATAAGGGGATGTTACCACTGGCCCCACTCAAATAAAAAGGACTATAAGTGAACACAACTGTATGTCAATAAATAAGATTACCTAGGGGAGTGGATGTAGCTCAAGTGGTTGAGTGCCTGCTTCCCACATGGGAGGTCCTGGGTTCGATCTCCAGTGCTGCCTAAAAACAAAGGCAAACAAACAACAAGCAAACAAATGAAAAACACCAACTCAGGGGAGCTGATATGGCTCAGTGGTTGAGTGCCAGCTTCCCAAATACAAGGTCCTGGGTTTAATCCCTGCTCCTGGTACATAAAGAAAAATAATAATAATAACCTAGATGAAATGGACAAATTCTTAGAAACATACAAACTACCTACATTGACTTAAGAAGAAATGGAATATCTCAACAAACCAATTACTACTAAAGAGATTGAATCACTAAACAGAAACCTCCCAACAAAAAAAGCCCAGGACCAGATGGCTTCATAGGAAAATTTTACCAAATCTTCCAAGAAGACTTAACTCCAATTCTATACAAACTCTTTCAAAAAATTGAAGAGGAGGGGCCGACTGGATAGCCCAGTGGATAGGGCGTCGGCGTACCACATGGGAGGCCCCGGGTTCGGTTCCCAGGGACCTCTCCTAGCGGGCAGACCGCCTTGAGAATGGCAAGCCGCCATGGGCGGGCCAGAGCCGCCGTGGGCAGGGCAAAAAGCTGCCACGGACAGGCAAAAGCTGCCATGGGCAGGGCAGGTCGCCTGCGAATGGAGCGCAGCCAGCCACCCGCGAACTGAAAGCCGGCCGTGATGGAAGCAGAAGCCACCCACAAGCGGGGAAAGCCGCGCCTGCGCAGTGATCAGTCTCGGCGCGTCCCCGCAGCGGGGGGAAGGGGAGATATGTAATAAAATAAATAAATCTTTAAAAAAAAAATTGAAGAGGAAAAACACTAACTCATTCTATGAGGCCAACACCATCCTCATACCAAAGCCAGATTAAGATACCATAAGAAAAGAAAACTACAGACCAATATCTTATGACTGTAGAAACAAAAATCCCCAACAAAATACTAGCAAACTGAATCCAACAGCATACTAAAAGAATTTTATACCACAATCAAGTGGGTATATCCCTGGTATGCAAGGTTGATTCAAAATAAGAAAAGCAATTAATATAATACACCACATTAAAAGAATGAAGGTTAAAAAAAAAAACAACACATGATTATCTCAATCGATGCAGAAAAGGCAAAATACAGCACCCTTTCTTAATAAGAAACACTTAGAACACTAGGAATAGAAGGAAACTTCCTCAACCTGATGAAGGTCATATATGAAAAGCCCACAGCTAACATCCAACTTAATGATGAAAGACTGAAAACTTTCCATGTAAGGTCAGGGACAAAGTAAGGATAAGGATGCCCACTGTCACCACTGTTATTCAACATTGTACTGGAAGTTCTTGCCAGAGCAATTAGGCAAGAAAAATAACCAAAAGTTATTCAAATTGGAAAGGAAGTAGTAAAACTTTCCCTATTTGCAGATGAAATTATCCTACATGCAGAAAATCCAGGGAAATCCACAACAAAGCTACTAGAGTTAATAAGTGAATTCAGCAAAGTGGTGAGGTTCAAGATCAACACCCCAAAGTCAGTAGTGTTTCTACACACAAGCAATGAACAATCTGAAGAGAAAATCAAGAAAAAATTGCATTCACAATAGCAACTTAAGGAATCAAATACCTAAGAATAAACCAAACCAAGGATGTAAAAGACTTGTACACAGAACACTACAAAGCATTGCTAAAAGAAATTAAAGAAGATCTAAATAAATGGAAGGATAATCCATGTTCATGGATTTAAAGACTAAATATCATTAAGATGTTAATACTACCCAAAGCAAATTACAGATTCAATGCAATCCCAATCAAAATTCCAACAATCTTCTTTACAGAAATGGAAAAGCCAATTATCAAATTTATATGGAAGGGTTTCAACAAATGGTGCCGGGAGAACTGGATATCCATCTCTAAAAGAAAGAGGACTCCTGTCTCACACCTTATACAAAAATTAACTCAAAATGGACCAAATACCTAAATATAAATGCTAGAACCATAAAACCCCTAGAAGAGAATGTAGGGAAACATTTTCAAGATCTTGTGGTAGGTGGTGGTTTCCTAAACCTTACATTCGAAGCACAAGCAACGAAAGAAAAAATAGAAAAATGGGATATCCTCAAATTTAAAGAATTTTGTGCTTCAAATGATTTTGTCAAGAAGGTGAAAAGGCAGCCTACTCAATGGGAGAAAATATTTGGAAACCACATATTCGATAAGGGTTTGATTTCAATGTTATATAAAGAGATCATACAAGTCAATGATCAAACGACAAGCAACCCACTTTTAAAATGGGCAAAAGACTTTGAATAGACATTTCTCCAAAGACAAATGGCAAAAAAGCACATGAAAAGATGTTCAACATCACTAGCTATTAGGAAAATTCAGATCAAAACTACAGTGAGATATCTTTTCATACCATATAGAATATCCATCTTTTAAAAAAAAATCAGAAAACTACAAGTGCTAGAGAAGATGTGGAGAAATAAGAACAGTCCTGTTGGTGGGAATATATAATGGTGCAGCCTCTGTGGAAGACAGTTTGGCAATTCCTCAGGAAGCTAAATACAGAACTGGTGTATCATCAGGCAATCCCACTACTAGGAATGTATTCAGAAGAATTGAAAACAGGAGCGTAAACAGTCATTTGTACACCAATGTTCATAGCGGCAATATTCACAATTGCTAAAAGATGGAAACAACCCAGTGTCCATCAACTGATGAATGGATAAACAAGGTGTGGTGTATACATATGATGGAATACTTACTACTTAGCTGTAAGAAAACATGAAGTTGGGATGCATCTGGATGAATCTTGAGGACATTAAGTTGAATGAAATAAATCAGACAGACACAAAAGGACAAATATTGTATGGTCTCAATAATTGACCTTCATATGATGAGTAAAGTCATGGAGTTAAATTCTAGAATATAGGTTACTGGGAGATAGAATCAGGGTTGAGAAGGGGGAGCTGATGCTTAATATATGTAGAATTTTTAATAAGATTGATTATAAAAGTGTGGAAATGGATAGAATTAATGGTAACACATTATAGTGAATATAACTAACACTGCTGATTTATAAAAATGATTGTGGCTGAAAGGGGTAGTCTAAGGATGTAAATATCAATTGAAAGAAAGTCAGAAGATAATCTGGGGACTGTATAACATAGTGGACTCGGTGGTGGATAAGGATTGTGGTTAATAGTACAAATACAAGAATGTTCTTCAGTGAATTCGAACAAATGTTTGTCACTATTACAAGGTGTTAAGAATATGGTGATACATGGGGAAAATACAACTAATATAATTTATGGACTATAGTTAACAGTAGTATTGTAAGATTTTTCTATCAATGGCAAAGAAGGTACTATATTAATATTAAGAGTCAGTGATAGGAGGGCGGATGTGGCTCAAATGGTTGGGCAACCACCTCCCATAGGAGGGACTTGGGTTTGATCCCCGGGACCTCCTGGTAAAATAAAAAAAGAAAGAATATAGAAGGCGCATGGGCCACCAGGCTCCATGTATGGGCATGCCAGGCCCCGCCGAGCCACGCAGCAAGATGATGATGTAACAAGAGAGTGACACAAGGGAGACACACTGAAAAGCCAGGAAATGAGGTGGCGCAGGTGGCAGAACGCCTCTCTCCCACATCAGAGGTTCCCAGGATTGAATCCCGGTGAAGACAGGAGAAGGATTAGAAGAGAGAGCAGGAAGCAGACACAGAGAATTGCCCAGCGAATAGACACAAAACCAGCAAAAATGGGGGTGGGGGAGTGTTAAAATGGATAAAAAGTAAAATAAATAAATAAATAAATCTTTTTAAAAAAGAGTCAATGATAGGGGTATAAGAGGGTGTGGGATTTTTCCTTTTGGAGTAATGAAAACGTAAAATGGATTGAGGTGATGAGGGCACAACTCTGTGATGAAACTGAGAGGCACTTGTCTGTACACTTTGGATGGATTATGCAAGGCATGGGATCATATAACACAGTGAACCTCGTGGTGGATGATGGATGGTGGTTGTATTAGTCAGCCACAGGGGTGCCTTTTGAAATATACCAAAAAGTAGTTGGTCTTTATAATAGGTATTTATTTGGGGTAGAAGCTTACAGTTACCAGGCCACAAAGCATAAATTTCTTCCCTCACCAATGTCCACGTGTTGGAGCAAGACAGCTGCCGATGTCTCCAGGGTTCAGGCTTCCGGGTTCCTCTGTTCCCGGGGCTGCGTTTCTCTCCGGGCTTAGCTTCTGTTTCCTCCACAAGTTCAGCTGTAGACCATGAGGCTCGCTACGCGTTGCGTCTCTCCACAAGGCCAGCTGTAGACTATCAGGCAAACGGCTCACTCCAACATCAGAATTGCTTCTCCAATCTGCTTCTCTAAATCTCTGCAATTCAAATCTGCTGCCTGGCCTTTATACTTGAGATCACACCCACCGAGGGGCGGGGCCCAACACCCTCTGATGTGGCCCAGTTAATGCCCTTATCATAAACCAATCATGCCCAGATGAACAGATGAGTTTACAAGCATAATCCAATTTATATTTTTGGAATACTTAATTACATAAAACTATCAAACCATTACAGTGGTTAACAGTACAAATATGAGAATGTTCTTTCATGAACTATAACAAATATTTAATGCTAATACATGGTGTTAATAATAGGGTGGTTAATGGGGAAAATACAGCAAATGTAATCTATGGCCTATAGTTAGCATTAATGTTTGGATGATGTTCTTTCATCATTTGAAATAAATGTTCCACAACAATGCAAGGTGGTGGTGTTGGTGGGGTGATATATGGGAATCCTGTATGTTATGCATGATTGTTTTGTAAATTCACAACTTCTCTAATAATTTTTTTTAATTTTATATGGAAGGGTAAGGGGCCCCGAAGCGCCAAAGCCATCTAAAAAGAAGAATGAAGTTGAAGAACTCATACTTCCTGATCTTAAAACATATTACAAACCCACATTAATCACAACAGCATGGCACTGGCACAAGGACTGACATATAGACCAATGGAATAGAATTGAGAACTCAGAAATCAACCTTCACATTTGTGGGCAATTGATTTTTTTTTTAAACAAATCAATTTTATTGATATATATATATATTTTTTAAAGATTTATTTATTTTATTACATATCTCCCCTTCCCCCCGCTGCGGCGACGCGCCGAGAGTGGTCACTGCGCAGGCGCGGCTTTCCCCGCTTGTGGGCGGTCTCTGCGTCCGCTCACAGCCGGCGCTTGCTTCAGTTCGCGGGTGGCTGGCTGCGCTCCATCTGCGGGTGACCTGCCCTGCCCGTGGCGGCTTTTGCCCTGTCCGTGGCAGCTTCTTGCCCTGCCCACGGCGGCTCCGGCCCGCCCATGGTGGCTTGCCATTCTCAAGGCGGTCTGCCCGCTAGGAGAGGTCCTCGGGAATCGAACCCAGGGCCTCCCATGTGGTATGCCGGCGCCCTATCCACTGGGCTATCGAGCCGGCCCCTTATTGATATATATTAATAAAGTATATGATTAGTCCAAAGTGTACAATCAGTGGTGTTTGGTATAATGACATAGTTGTGCATTCATCACTTCAATCATTATTAGAGCATTTTCATTATCTCAATAATAATAATAAACAAAAAACAGACAAAGAAAAAGACAAGAAAATTCTTTACCTCTTAGTTTCGCTATGCTTCCCCTGCTGTACATAGCTACTATTTCTGGCTATTCTTGCACAGTTATTTATTTATTCATTAAGCAGTTTTATTGAGATATA
>PVKH010044759.1:0-10573 GCA_004027955.1 Chaetophractus vellerosus | reverse complement strand
TAGTTTCAGAGTGTCTGATCAACTAACTTCTAAAGTTTAGAGGCCATGATTTCTTTTGCAGAAAGTTACACCTATATTGATCTGCCAGTCCTCCCTGTATTGTTTGCAGGGCCAGTGCTACAGTGTGGGGAGAGAGGAGCCTAGGGTATATTTGCATGACCCTGAGATTGTTCCTCCTTGAATTTTTCATCCCAGGTATCTCACTTGCCTCACCTCAGTCTCAGCCCTGATTGGTTTGTTAGTTAACTGGTTGGTTGCTTGAGTTTTGCTATTGCATTGTAATGACTATTTTCTAAAAAGTATACATGCTCATTATTTTAAATGTCAGTCAATACAAAAATTTTAAAAGAAGAAAGTAATCAAGCACCCCAAATCCTACCACCCAGAAATGGTCAGCATTATTAATTGGTGAACATCATTACAGACTTTTCTCTGTATGTATAAATAGACAAGTAGAAGGCTGGTAGATATAAACAGTGTAGACAGAGGGATAAATAGGTGTGAGTAGAACTTATTTTATAAAGATACGATTATATTATACCTGTTCTGTTTTTCTTATTTAAATCTGATTTTGCTTTAACTTAACCAAAGAATACCAGAAGGAACTATAGGAATAATGAACCTCAGATAAAATATGTCTTCACCCAAAATATATTTATTCCTAAAAGTTCCTTAGGAAAATGGAGTTATGAAAGTTAGCAATTTTTAAGATTGTTGGGGGGGGAGTCCAAGGGGAACTATATATTTCAAATTTAGATAGTGTTGATGTACTCTAACTAGGAAAGATGAAATGATTAGCACACTTATCCTTCCTCCAAACTTTTGAATTATTTGCTTTGTTTTATATTCTATTCTACAAACATAATTTTCCAATATCCTTAAGTTAAATTCTGTAATGGACTCACGTTGGTCTCTGTGCTTCTGCCCTTGCCCTTCTACAGAGCAATCAGCATATCAGTGCCTCAATTTTAAATATGAATGGACAACCAAGTTTCACCAGACATTTCAGGGATACATCAAATATTAAATAGAAAAGATAGGGGTGCAAGGAACCTCAGAAGAAATAAGAAAAAGAATTGGAGTTCCACTTCCAGCATTTACAGTGTAAAATGGTTCACTAATTTAACTAGTGAAATTAGTGAAAACTATTTTAAAAATTAAAAAATAAAAACACAACCATTACCATTTAAGGTCTCTGGAGGTTTTAGCCAGGGAAATTAGGCAAGGAATTTTTTTAAAAAAAGGCATCCATATTGGAAAGGAAGACGTGAAACTATCTTTGATTGCAGATGGCAGGATCTTGTATATAGAAAATCCTAGGGAATCCACTAAAAATCTATTGGTACTAATGACTGAGTTCAACAAGATTGCAGGATACAAGACCAGTATAGAAAACCAATTGTATTTCCATAACCTTGCAATAAACATTCAAAAGTGAAATTAAGAAAACAATCCACTTACAATAGATGACAAAGAATAAAATACTTACAAATAAATTAAGAGATGTGCAAAACTTATACTCTGAAACTACAAAACATTGTTGAAATAAAATTTAAAAGATCTAAATAAATGGACAAACATCTCATGTTTATGGATTGGAAGACTTAGTGTTAAAATGGCAATATCCCTCAAATTTATCTATAGACTCAACACAATCCTTATCATAATATCAGCCGGCTACTTTTTAGAAGCTGGCAAAATTCGTGTGTAATGACAAGGGTTCCAGAATAGCCAAACAGTTTTCTTGAAAAGGAGGAACTGAGTTGGAGGATTCACACTTTCCAATTTTTAAACTTACTATAAAGCAAAAGTATTCAAAACAGTGTGGTACCGGCATATGGATAGACATATAGATCAATGGAATAGATTTGAAATTCCAGAATTAAACCCATGTGTCTATGGCTGACTGATTTTCAATAAGGGTGCCAAGACCATTCAATGGGAAAGAATACTGTTTTCAACAAATTATGCTGATACAACTGAATATCCATATGCATAGAATGAAGTTGAACTCTTACCTCATATCATATACAAAAATTGACTCAGAATGGATCAAACACCTAAATGTAAGAGCTAAAACTATAAAATTCTTAAAAGAAAACATTGTTTTTGTGACCTTGGATTTTACATATTATGGGCAAATTATCTGAATAGACATTTCTTCAGAGAAGATATACACATGGACAGTAAGCACTTGAAAAGATGTTTAGCATTATTATCTTCAGAGAAATGCAAATCAAAAACTACAATGAGATAGCACTTCATACCCCCTAGTAGGACCAGAATCAAAAAGTAAGATAATAACAAGTGTTAACAAGGATGTGGAGAAATCAGAACTCCCATAGACTTTGTTGGAATGTAAAATTTGGAAAACACTTTGGAAAACAGTCTGACAGATCCTCAAACTGTTAAACATAGAATTACCAAAATCTATGTATACAACCCAAATGTCCATCAATTGATGAATGAAAAAATGAAATATTTTTCATCTATACAAAGGAATGAAGTACTGATACATGCTACTACATGGATGAACTTTAGAAATACTATACCAAGTAAAAGAAGCCAGTTCCAAAAGACCACATACTATATGATTCCATTATATGAAATATCCAGAATAGGAAAATCTATGAAGACAGAAAGTAGACCAGTGTTTGCTTAGGGCTGACAAGAGAGAGAGATGGGAGTGATAGCTAAAGGGTACAGGGTACATTTTTGAAATGATGAAAATGCCCTAAAATTGGCTTTGGTAATGTTCACACATATTTGTGGATATACTAAAGACCATTGAGATTAATTGTATGGTATGTGAATTATATTTCAACGAAGCTGTTAAAGAAAAGAAGAGAATATTTTTAAAGAAATCCTGTAATAGCTTCAGAGAGATGTAAGAAAATATTACATCTATAGAGTAAGAATAGGAAGCTATGAAAAAAGAAATGATTAGATAACAAGAGTTCTTGAAAATTAAAAATATAAATGATGAAATAATTTATCAGAGGTGTAGAAGATAAAACTGAGAAAATATCCTATAAACTTAAGGAAAAACAAAGCAATTAAGAATTGAAACATAAGTTAAGAGCCAGACAGAATCAAATCACAGAAAACTAATGTGGAGAAATTCTTAAAAAAATAATATAAGAAAATTTATAGCTATAAAATTCTTATACCAAAAAAGAAGACACAAATCAGTAACCTAATCTCACACCCAGAAGAGCTACAAAAAGAAGAGCAAACTAAACCCAAAGTGAGCTGATGGAAGAACATATAATAAAGCTTGAACAAAGATTAATGGAATAGAGAATAAATAGGAAAACAATAGAGACAATCAACAAAACCAAAAGTTAGTCCTTTGAAAAGATCAATGAAATTGACAAACCTTTAGCTAAACTGAAAAAAAGAGGAAAAAAGAGAGGCCACAAAAAGGAAAAGTCAGAAATGGAAGGGGCCACATTTCTACCAACTCATAGCAACAGAAAAGACTATAAGAAAATCCTATGAACAATTGTATACTAACATATTATATAATCTAGATGAAATGAACAAATTCATAGAAACACACAAACTGAATCAAGATGATACAGAAGATCAGTAATTGAATCAGCAATCAAAAACCTCCCAAACAAGAAAAGTCCAGGACCAGATGGTTTACTTGTAAATTTTGCAAAACATTCCAAGAAGAGTTAACACCAATCTTGCTCAAATTCTTACCGAAAATTGAGGAGGGAACACATCCTAACTCGTCTTATTGGTATTATCATCCTAATACCAAAGCCAGATAAAGATACCACAAAAAAAGAAAATTACAGACCATTATCTCTTGAGAACATAGATTCAAAAAATCCTAGTAAAATATTGACAAACCAAAACCAACAGCACATTAAAAGGCTTATACACCGTAATCCAGTGGGATTTATTTCAGGAATGCAAGGCTGGTTCAATATATGAAAATCAATCAATGTAATATACCATACTGATAGAATGAAGAAAAACAATATGAGGACATGTAATTGTGAAATTTAGGGCCCTAGGAATAGATAAAGAAACATCTTAAGAACTTCTAGAGAGACTAAAACAGTCCACCCAAAAATAAGCAAAAAGTAAGATAACCTTAGACTTCTCAACAGCAACAGCCCAACAAAACATAACAATGGAGCAATGCCCTCCAAACCTCAAGTGGAATGGTTCACATTCTGGTAGTCTGCATTAATTACAAGTGTGTGGGTATTATACATTCTGGTAGTCTTCATTAAGCATAGGTGTGTGGGTATTAGAAAGACATTATCAGATATGCAAAGCCTCAGAAATTGTGTCTTTCCTTTCTTAGGAAGTTTGTAGAAAATATGCTGTACAAAACAAGATAGTTACACCAAAATAGTGAAAAACAGGAATTTAGGAGAGCCCTCAAGCTAAGTTCCAGAATTGACAACCATATGTAGTAGGCGTAGAGAGCTAGAAATTCGAGCAGCAGATAGGACTCGGGAGGGTCTCACCCCCCAAAATAATGACATCAGATAATAATGGTGCTTTTGAAAAACAATAATGAGGAGTAAACAAATTAAAAAGCACCAAGAAAAAGAGGATTATTATAAGGAAGGCATTGCATGAAGAAAGTGGAAATGTTTAGAAAGACCAGGGGGAAACCAAAAGTTGTACAGAACCCACTCCTCCCCCCCACCACCACCCCCATAACCAAAGGAAAATATTTGGTGATATTTATATGCAATTAGTCTTCATTAATTTAACAAAAATAATGATATAACTATATTGAAGGATAAAAAGATGAGATGGGTATGTAAGAGAAATAAATCCTCATTTATCATAGCAGAAAGCAAATTTTCTAAAATTGATAAATTGAGAAACTCTAGTATGAGCACGTTATTTAGAGACATGAAAATAAATAGCAAAACAGCCCAAAGAGCTAAAGGTGACTGTTTCTGGGAATGGGAAATGATGAGGGCAAGGAGTGCTTTACATTATAAGCTTTTATAGTATTTGATATATATTTTAACAAAGTAAATATATTATTTTGATAAAATATTTTATTAATGAAGAAGAAAGAAAAAATAACCTGAAAGATGATTATCAAATATACAAAGGTCGATAGCCTTTTGGCCAGAATAATTTTCAATGTAGATGTTGCCATTCACCCATCACAATTACAGAAACAATAATATGTTTAGTTTGGGCAACAGAGGTTTACATTTTATTATTGTTGTTTTATGACACTGGCTTTTCAGAGACCAGACCTACATTCTGGATCTGATTCTTTTCTCATGATGTTGTTTTACTTGTTTTTCTATCTCTTATATTTCTTATAAACAGGATGTTTGGCATAAGGGCTTGATTTGATTCAGATTAAATATTTTTGATAAGTACCCTTCATAGGTGATCCTGTGTATTTCATTTTACATCTCTTCCAGGAGATTAGTGATCTTAAGTGTGGTTACTTGGTTAATATGTTGTGGCGATTTAGAGTTACATACCCCAGAAAA
This sequence comes from Chaetophractus vellerosus, assembly GCA_004027955.1. Taxonomy (NCBI): domain Eukaryota; kingdom Metazoa; phylum Chordata; class Mammalia; order Cingulata; family Chlamyphoridae; genus Chaetophractus; species Chaetophractus vellerosus. The sequence goes on along the minus strand of PVKH010044759.1, from coordinate 5,078 downwards.
ACATGTTCTTAATCCTAATCCATTCCCGTGGGTGTGAACCCACTGTAAATAGGACCTTCAATTGAGGTGTGGACCATCTGAATTAGGATGAGTCTTAATCCTATTCTTGGAGTCTTGTATAAGCAGAATGAAATTCAGATACACAGAGAAAGCCACAGGGAGCTGCCAGAAACTGGAAGTCAATGGAACCCAGAAGAGAAAGGGGAAGACAGTGCCATGTGCTCTGCCATGTGACAGAAAAGCCCAAGACCAAAGATTTCTGGCAGCCATAATTTTAGACTTCTCTCAGCCTCAAAAACTTGAGCCAACAAATTCCCATTGTTTAAGCCAACCCTTTGCATGGTATTTGTTTAGCAGCCAGGAAACTAAAACATATGGTGACCACCAGATTCCTCCATTGTAAAGACACATTTGTTTAGCTATCATTCTTCTGTAAAACAGAACTTGTTCTTATTAACTGAAGATGATCTAGGACCACTGAATTTTAAAACTTCAGCCTTTACTGATAACTCTATTGATAATCTCACCAGAGCTGCCCCTTCATGGTTTTGCAGATTGTGCTTTGCATAACTCTTGAGTGTGCCCATGATATAGTAATCATGGTAGATTTGTACAGTTATCATGCCAATTTTCTAGAAGAGAGTGGAAAAGTGTCTTGAGAAAGGAAGCCCTAATTTACACAGTTGCATTTGAGCTAGTGGCTTCAGTATATGTATCCCCAATTTTGACCACTCACCTGATGTCAGGCCAGTAGAAGCTTGGAAATCAGAATCAAGAACCTATTCCATTCAATCCCCAGGACCTCCTGGTAAAAATTAAAAAAAAGAAAAATGTAGAAGGTGCGTAGGCCACCAGGCCCCGTGCATGGGTGTGGCGTCAGGCCCCATGTGTGGGTGACACCCCAGGCCCCGTGCATGGGTGTGCCACCAGGCACGGTGAGTGGGTGGGCCGTCAGGCCCCATACGCGGGTGCGCGGTCAGGCCCTGCGAGCCACACAGCAAGATGATGACTTAACAGGAGAGTGACACAAGGGAGAGCCAAGACGAGACGCACCATAAAACCAGGAACTACAGTGGCACAGGCGGTAGGACGCCTCTCTCCCACATCGGAGGTTCCAAGGATCGAATCCTAGTGAAGACAGGAGGAGGAGGATGAGAAGAGAGGGGTGGAAATGGACACAGAGTTGCCCAGCGAATGGACACAAAAACAGCAAAAACGGGGGGGAGGGAGGTTAAAAATGGATAAAAGTAAATAAATAAATAAATAAATAAATCCTTAAAAAAAAAGTATAGGGGAGTAAGATATGGACCATAGTAGTGATACTTTGATGATGCTCTTTCATGATTTGTTAACAAATGTTTCACAACAATGCAAAGTATTTGTGGTGGGGTGATGTGTGGGAGCCCTGTATGATGTTATGCATGTTTGTTTAGTAAGTTCACAATGTTTACTGAACACTTGTTGTTCATGTATGTTCATGTATGAATGATATACTTCAATAAATTGTCTTAATAAATAAATAAATAAATAAATAAATAAATAAATAAATAAATACAAATCAAGTTAAAAAAAAAATAAAAGAACCTATTCCAGCATCTGGTCTGTTCTCATGTTGTACTCCTCTTCCCAAAACTTTGTCCCACCTAGCAAATTCTTAGTTTCTTACCTACAACCCTTTATCATTTACTGGAAGAGCATTGAGGCAAGGCTGTGAAAATTTGGAGGGGTATTTTCCAGTGTCAAGGAAGAAAAGGAAAGAACCTGTCATTCACTGACCCTAAGACCCCAGATATTTCATATACTCACCATGCCCCGGGCTCATCTCTTTTCTGTCCCATGCAGGAACAATCAGTATCCACCATTAATTTCTTTATCTTCTCAATGTTTCTATAGACTATAAATACTGTACATTTTTTAATGTATTATAAGAAAGAAACAAGCGTCTTACTCAAGAACGTTTGTACACAGAAGCAATTCTTCCTCCTCTAGATGCAGAAAATATTCTACATCAAGTGGAGTGGAGCAAAGTGGCCTTTTCTGGGCTCATTTAGCATCTGCAGGGTCACTCTATTCCTGGCTCACCTAGAGCAGCAGTCTGTTTAAAAGCTGTCATGTCCACCTCCCCTTTGTGCTCTGTTAGAGCAATTTAGTGTCATGGAAAATTTTAGTTCTCTCTCTCCCCGTCTTTTCCAGGAAACCTGTTGGCAATTACAGTCTTTACTTGACAGGGTCCTTTTGACACAGCATGGCTGATGGCAGTTGCCTCCAGGAGGGTTCAGCTGTTTTAGGCACAGGATGACAGTTATCTACTTCGATTTCCCCTGGCTACCATTTTTGTTGTTAAAACTTTTCCAGGACTTTTGGGGGTGGTTATTTTTTTTATATACCATCATTACAATTTTCTTTTCTCCCCATGGGTGCTGTTGCATATAATTAAACTCTGTGATTCCAAAATAAAGGCAGAAGTGGTGATTACGTTACCATCAGCTGAATGCCACCAACTTTATCCCTCTGAAATATAGAGAAGTTCCATGTGGTGACTTTTATTTTTGTTTGAACTTAGGCCATTCATCCGTGAAACACTTCAGTTTAGAAACTAGAAGATAGGTTTGAACTATCCTGTCTAATCTCTAAATCTGGGTTTCTCAACCTTGGTACTTCAGCATTTTGGACCAGCTATTTCTTTGTTTTTTGGGGCTGTCCTCTGCGTTGTAGGATGTTTAGCAGCAAAGGGCCCACCCCCAAAATAAACAAAGATATTTCCAATGTTGCCAAAGGTCCCCTGTGGGGACAAAATTGCCCCCAATTGGGAACCACTGCACAAAATAATACTAAAAGTATAGATATGGGTTGTGTTCAATTTAGTATCATACATTCCATTGTTTCATTTTTCACTTTAAAAACTCTCAAAGTCTCTACCTTGCATAAATGTAAAACAGAAATAAAGACCTTACTCTTATTTTTCTCAAGAGTTAGCCGAAATGATTCCAGAGGAGTTTAACCACTTAAGAGGGGGATAGGGAGCAGAATGTTTTTATTCTGTATAATAAAGAGTGCTAATGTACTCACAGTGGGTAACTTTTAAAATGCTAGGAACAAATGGATACAAAATAAGAATTTGTGCCATTATGCTACATTATTCACCTTCAGTTAATTTGCCTTTTAGAGGAAAATATTTTGGAAACCTAAGTTTAATAGCAATTCTACTACCTAAGACTAGTTTATTTTAAAGGTCCCCTCTAAAATGCTTATTTCAGGGCCTAAGATACTTAAAGAATGATGGTGATTGGTGGGATTTTCCAGATCACCTCAAAGCAACTTCTCAGTTGCAGCTGTGTGCTCTAGGACCCCATGTGGTGAAGCAATTTGACCAAGGGCACAGTGACAGCATCAGGAGAGGTCTCCTGGGCCCTGGGCCGATGGCTTTTTGCACTGAACATGCTATCTCCTTCAGAGGTAAGTAATTTAACATCTAGCACCAGAGCTCATGAGAAAACAAAAGAATGCACAAGAAAAGAAATGTAATGATTGTGTTTTATATAATCCTAATGACATTATCACTCAAATAAAGCTTTATTTGTGTTATACCTCCAATAGGAAGATGTGGTGTCGAGTAGGGGGTGGGAATGGAAAGGTAGGAGAGCTATGTCATCTGCTGTAACAGAATGGATGTAGATAATGTGTGAAATTGAAAAATCGAGAAATAGCAGTATATGCATGCTATTAAGAAACTGCTAGAAGAGTGGTTGCCTGTGGAAGCAGAAATCCAGTGAGAGTAGGGGTGGAGCAGGGAGTTCCAGTTATTCAATTATATACCATGTAGTATTATTTGACTTTTAAAACCAGAAACATATTTTACTTTGATGAAAATTAAAATTAAATTAGAAAAATCTTGGACAAAATTGCCACACAGCCAGGCTTGTCAACCACTGAATATAAGCAGCACCATGGGGCAGGAAAGTGGGAGAAGAGGAGGAACAAGAGTAGTCCTTAAACTCTTATGCATAGGAATCATTTGGGAGGTGTATTAAAATTCCGATAACTAGGCCTCACTCCAGACTCACCAAATCAGTATCTCTGAGTGTGGGCCTAAATATTTGCATTTTAACAACTACTCCCTTTGATTCTTTTTTTTTTAAAGATTTATTTTATTTTTATTTATTTATCCCCCCCACCCCCCCACACCCCCCACTGCTTGTGCTCGCTGTGTGATTTTCTGTGTCTGCTTATCTCCCTTTGTTGCATCATCTTGCTGTGTCAGCTCACTGTGCCACACGGGCCGGCTTGCCTTCACCAGGAGGCCTCAGGGAATCGAACCCAGGGCCTCCCATATGGTAAATGGGAGCTCAACCACTTGAGTCACATCCGCTTCCCTCCCTTTGATTCTGATACATGTGGTCTATGCATTTATTTTGAGAAACATCAAATTATTGGAGAGGAGACCCCTTCAGTAGACCAATCGGAGGGCTATTCTATTTTTTTTTTCCATTCAAGAAGTAATAAGCAATGAAGACAGAGGGATTTATTTGAAAACTATCACCAAAATATTGGCAGTATTTGTTAAAAGGATGTTGTGAATGCATTCAAAGATCAAAGCAAGATAGCCACTTTTTTTGTTGTTGTTGTTACATATCCTCCCCTTTCTGCTTGTTCTTGCTGTATTCATTTTTGAGTTCTTCTGTGTCTGCTTTGTCTCCCCCCGTTGCGGCGATGCGCCGAGTCAGCTCACCGCGCAGGCGGCTTGCCCCGCTCGCGGCGGCTCTGCTCTGTTCGCGGACAACTTGCCCTGCCCGTGGCGGCTTTGCCCTGCCTGTGGCAGCTTTTTGCCCTGCCTGTGGTGGCTTTTTGCCCTGCCCACAGCAGCTTTGCCCCGCCCATGGTGACTTGCCCTTCTCAAGGCAGTCTGCCCACTCGGAGAGGCCCCGGGAACTGAACCCAGGGCCTCCCATGTGGTGAACCGGCGCCCTATCCACTGGGCTACAGTCGGCCCCCGATAGCCACTTCTTTAATGAGAAACAGGGCTGACAAGAAGTGACAATGCTACATAAGAATAGTAGCTAACACTTCCACAGTTCTTA
>PVKH010044758.1:0-10581 GCA_004027955.1 Chaetophractus vellerosus | reverse complement strand
GCGGCATCCCGCTGAGTTGGCTCACCGCGTGGTAGCTTGCCTGCTCGTGGTGGCTTTGCTTGCTCGCGGCGGCTTGCCTGCTTGAGGAGGCCCTGGAAACTGAACCCGGGGCCTCCCATGCGGTAAACCAGAGCCCTGCCAACTGAGCCACAGCTGGTTCCCTAACTTTTTAAATATAATTCATTTTTTTTTCTAAATCATGACTCAAAAAAACCCTCTTTGTCTTTCTTAAACTTCCTTATAAAGAATATATTTTGTTCTCTGATTTCTTTGAGAAGCTTATGAAAGCAAAAAACCCTGGTCTGAAGTAGGCACATACAGACAAACAGCATGCTGTGTCTTCTGAGGGGGTGGGGAGCTCACAGACACCTGCCCTGAACCCAGCTCAAGTCAACAATGAAGAGCGCCCCCAAAAGCCTTTAAAATGTCTCCAAACCTGAAGGGTCTATGAAGCTCTCCCAAATCAAAGGTCTGGGTTTGGCAATAGCATTGTGAATGTGGCATGAATTGATGGGTTTTGTATATTTTTGTTATACCCACATTCCCCTGCCAGGGTGTCCAACTCAACTTGGTTTACCCAATTTTAGCACCGAAAGTTCCACATCCCAGGAAACCCCTCACTCTGGGGCAAACTGGGACAACACTCCATCCACCATTACAAACATAATAGGCGCCCAAGGTGTGTCTGCTGACTGGCCATCCAGCAAGGGAGCATAAGCTAGTGCTCCCACATCAACGTACAGCCCACCCAGTTTCTAAAATCCTTTGGTTTACATCTCACAGAGAGTTAGCTTTTGAACCCCACACCCACCCCCAAATGCAAATTCCAAGAGTCATGGGAGTTGAGACGAAGATGTTTTTAATATATCTTAAGCATTAGCATTTCACCCTACTTCCTTCCTCCCTGTTAAAACAAAGAAGCAGAACCCTCGCATGTCCTTCTGCCTTCTGAAGACATTCTACGTGGACTGCTGTCATGGAGGCTGGAAATGCACATGTGGGGTCAGGGGGCTGGGGGTGGGATGAGGAGTAGAAGGGACAGAATGACACTTGTTCAGTGGTCTCCACTTCTGCAGACCCTCTCTACCTCCCAACCAACCCACGAAGCCCCTTTTGCCTGTTCTCAAAGCCCAGGAATGAAAGCATAATTGTCCGACTCACAATTCATGGGTCAACACTGGGGGAACTGCCAGGCTGCCTTGTGGCTTTCACCAATATATTCTAGAAAGAGAAGACGAAAGAAGAACCAAAACAAAGGGCCAAGGCACAGGGTGAGATTTAGTTATGGTGTTGGGGATTTGTTCTGTCTGTTGAAACCCCAAAAAAGAACCTTCAAATTTTAAGTGGTAAGCTCAAGCGCAGAGTCCCTTTACCCAACCCCACCCCAAGGCACGTCCACTGGAGCCCCAGAGTTAAGCGGTTTAAAAGACAGTTGGATTCTCACCTACTCTCTTGTTCTAGGAAAATACTTTTTTTTTTAGTTTGGTTTTTTGGCTTGAGCTTCCTGACCCTTCTCTGCCTCATCCTGGCTCAATTTCTTTTCAGAGGGAGAGCCATTTCAGAGCTTTGCTGAATTTACCCATGAAGTCTCAACCAATAAATTCCTAACTCAAAAGATTAAAGACATTTATGTACAACATACAAAAAGGAAAAAGTCTTCTTTACATCAGAGTCCTGGTGTTTGTATAGCTTAACCAAACAGAGAATAATGTTTGAAAGACAAGGACTAACACAGACATTTCTTGTTTTGTGAAACTAGTCTCAATTACTCTAAAAATGCTGCCTGCTTTGTTGTTTTTAAATGCTTTTATCTCTTTCTGATTTATGGCAGTTCCATGTATTAAGGTAGAACACTCCCTAGCCACGGTTAGGCAGGTGTATTCCTTTAAGCACAATCCCCAGGAGCTGGGGATTCGCCATCACCTGTACTCACTCGAGGCCAGCCAGTATCCACCATCTTTTATATCTGTATTCAAAGAATAGGGCCTGTTTCACCATCAATGCTCAATTCTATGAGTCAACCATGCACAGAAGTTAAAAAAAAAAAGGGGGGGGGAATATGGTGATAGATGACCAGGATTTGATTCAGAAAAAAGGGAAGGAAACTAATAATTATAATGAGTGAAGCATGGGGGTAGTCCCAGCTGAAACAACTGTGAATAAATACACACTATTCCTATGGGGGATCGAGAAGGCTTGTTTTAGTATTGCGATTTTCCTTCAGAGCCAGTGTTTTTGTTGTTTTACATATAATTAAAGTGTGTTATAAATATATAAACCTAAAAAATAATTAAATATCACATAGATGAATACTATACAGGTGTGGGTTGAAAATAAATGCAGCAAAGTACTATGAAGATGTTAATCATTACCTGATTCAGAAGAGATCATGGAGAAGGCACCATCTTCTACCCTCATAATCTTTTAAAGCTATTTTCCAGGTGAGTGTTGGGCAGATTCACTACAACCAGTGAGATTACCTAAGAGAAGTAGTTTCCTGGTATCACCAAGTTTGAGGAACAGAAAGAACCCTTGGTTTTGGCAGAGTTGACCAGTACCAACAGTGGCTGTTTTCAAGCTGTGATTATCAGCTGCTCTGAAATTGCTAAATTTGAGCTTGGCTCCTGCATTTGGGGGCCTCTCAAGAGCCTCTGCCTTTTTTCCACATCAGATATAGAAAACTATAAGAAAAATTTCTCTTACTCTGTGAAGCAGCAGCAATGGGTCTAGGAGATGACGGATGGATTGAGACCCCTGATCTTTTAATAATTTGAGAATTATTGGGAGTGTTGGTTATAATCCATCCCAGATAAGCAAACAAGGGTTTGACGTAGATGAGGCACCCTGCCAGCACATGTTCTAGCTCCAACTCACCCAGGAACCCAAATAAATGCAGAGTAACCAAGTGGCAAAAGCTGCCATGGATTAGTTCCTTCAGAGCAGGGTTGGGGTCTCTTTGACTTGCTTTGTGTGTGCTCCCTTGGATATTAAAGAAATTCTAAGTGAGGAGACAGATCTAATGGGAAGGATGTCCTTAGGGTTGATGTGCCTGCCCCTCTCCAAAGCAATTCCCTAATCATAGAAAGAAGGGGTTGTTTAGGAGAAGATTACTAAAGCTAAATATTTGCCCCATTATATAGACTTGGTTTACCTTGTGGTAAGCTCTGAGTGCCTACCTGATAGGCTGGGGTGGAAACCCTTCAAGGACTCCTTAGAGATGTCTTTCAACATCTTGGTGTTTCTGTGACAGGAACTGACCAATAGATTCTCATAAACCAGAAGATCCACACTGTATCATAAAGCCAAATTGGATGAGTCTTTAGATATCAACAGTTGTTAAAAATCCTTTGGTCTTAGAGCCTCTTTATGTTCATAAAAATTCATAAAGGCTTTCTTGAAGACCATTCATGAACACCCCAAGGAATTTTTATTTTTGTGAGTCAAATCTTTTTAGGTTGATATTTACCATATAGGAAAATGCAAGTGGGAAAATGCAAAAATATTTATTTATTAATTTACCTTGAAATAATAATAAGTTCATTAAATGTTTACATGAATAACATTTTTATTAAAATTACTATATTTTCCTAAACAAAAAAATTTAGTGAGAAATTGTGGGATTATTTTAGTTTTGCATATTTCTTTACTGTCTGGTTTAAAAAAGACATCTGGATTCTCATATCTGCTTCTGCATTCAGTCTGTTGTGGCATATTATTTTGAGTCTAGCCTTTCCCAGACTGATGTTGGAAAAGGGATGGTTCTTTTATTGTTCTTTCCAGAAAATTGTGGTTATCCTTCTTTGAAAACATGTCAAAACTTAATAAGTGATAGTTTCATAGAGGTGAACTGCAATGTAACTTCCAAAAAAAATTGTCATATTTTAGGTTTATAAAATTCCTCATTAAATAAAGTGGGTTATTTTATTGTGATTATTAAAAATGAAGGAAAATTGGGTCATCTTTGCTGTACCAGAATGTGTAAACCAGAGCTTCCAGGCAAAGTCGAGTCCTTCCAAACCCCCATATTTCTGGAATCCTCCCAGACCTATGTTTCCTTCCCTACAAATTCACTAGCCATCTTCAAGGGGTGTGGCTATGGAACTTTATAACATTCTTCCTACCAATGTGTTGCTTCCTCTCTTCTCCTGCCTCTGTCAAAGACAGACAAAGGCCCTGCCAAACTTGAATTTCGTTAAGGGTTTTATTGACTAAAATGAGACGTGAAGTCAGATGGGAAAGAGCCCAAACTTCCTCTGCCTTTTCACCTCATTTACCCAATAGTTTATAAATGCCAGGTCAAAGTCTTTCTGAACGCGACCCAGTAACTGCTCTGGTTGACATACCTCCCCATACTGAAAAAGTTTACTGATGCTCAGTGGGGACAAAGTGTAGAATAAACTCTTCATTCTCTAAAACAAAATGTTCGACTGGACAATAATAGGCCTTATTAATAATGCCCAGAAGACATTAAAGGTAAGTATAATTGTACAGTAAACACAGTGGCTTTACGATGAGCTTTGTTTGTATGGTGACAGCTGCTCTCTGTACACCTGCCCAGGACTCTCATTTACAAGAGTCTCCAGCTTTTGCCTGGACCCCTCTTCACACAATGGGAATATGACTGTATTCCTATTCATCTCCTTTACATTTCCTCTCCTTCTTATCTTTTGGACTATTGTTTCCCAACCTTTGAGACTGTGGGAGGACATCTGTGCTTGCCAGGGCCTGTGAGCTCAATCACCAACTCCACTACTGAGATGTGTCCGGAACAGCATTGTGGTGTTATAGGAAAAGAGATTCATGAAAATCCCATCCATTCTGTTGCAGAACACTGGTGTCTCCTTTCATGCATCTGTGTGCTACAGAAAACAAACAAACCTCAGCCCACTCAGAGTCCTGTTAGCTGGAGTTCATTTGTTCATCTATGTGGGAAGTTCAGTAAAGAGTTACTGCTCATGAAGAGGTTTTGGCAAACAACTTTTCTAACTATCAGCTGATGGGATGTTTCCTCACTTAGAAGGTCAGAACCTCCTTCAACAGTTAGCATAGCCCTAACCATGTTTATTTTTCCAGTTGTCTTGAGCAATATGGCTAGCAACTCATCTTTCTTTTTCCAAAGACCTTAGAAGCTATATCTCCAATTTAATTGTGAAATGTTTTTTCTTGTCCTGACTTGTTTTCAGGAAATAGATATCCTGAACATACTTGTACTAGTCAATGGGTGGACCTCCTGGTAGAGAAAACTTCTGAAAGTGACTAATGAATCCCTGAATGTCTTATCAGCTATTTGCTACCACTGAACTATTGCAGATATGCAAGAGACACAGTTACCTTAAATGCAATGAACAGAAGTCAATTTACTTTGGGTCCAGGCCAAGAAATTAATCTGACATAGTTTGCTTGTGAACTAACTTCAAGTTCATACCAACGAAGATCTATTTTAGGTTCTTTTGTTCTTTGAATTGTAGGGAAGTGAATAGGTACTGCTTAGCTTGGATACTTTAAACTTGGGGAGGCCACTTTGCCAGTAAGAGCCTTTTGGGGAAAGGAATGGTTTTCATCATGGATAAGGCCACATGCTGGAATAGAAGGTTGGGCTGTCAAAGGTTGGATTTCACTCTTCATTGTGTGCAAGGGTCCATGTGTCCACTGTTGTTTGGAAAATGATGCTTATTGGTAATTAACATTCCCTTCTCCAACAGATAGCTCCAGGCAAAACAGCTAACATTGAGCAATGGAGGCTGACCTAAATCTGAACGGCTGTATTTGCTGTTCTTTGCTGAGAAGAGCCAAATCGTCAATAGAACTGTCCCCAGAGAGCACGAATCAATATGTCCTCCAAAGGAAGGGGGATCCTGATCAGAGGGTCAAGGTAGGACATATTGGAGCTGGAGAGATGCTCCTGCATTAGACCTTGGGAGGAAATCAGGGTGGTCTTGGGTTTCACTCCTGACATATGTTTAGTAGCTATAGATGCATCATTTTAATTTGTTAGTGAACAACACTCAGCATCTTTTATGAGCTATTGGAGCCTGGTTGCTGGGATGTGTATGTGTCTGTGGTGGTGGTGGTGAGACGAAGGAAAGCTTCCAGGGAGAGGTCACTTTTAGGTTGAATCCTGAAGAATGAATGGCTTTCAGCACTTTTGGCAGTGTCTTGGGTTTGGTTTCCATAAAACAGAACTGGAAACAAGGATTTGAGGACAAAACGTTTATTTGGGTGGTGATTCCAGGAAGCACCCGGAGGGGATGGGAAATGAAGGTAGCCAGTAGAGGGTTTGTCATCAGGCAAGTTAACTCTGATGGTAGCTGGGCTCAGTCTTGCCGGGGACCTCAGGGAAAGTGTGTCAAACACGCCCCAGAGCTGCCCCCTTGAGGAGAGAGAGGTGGGGTTTTTATCCACCTGCTCCCTTCAGTCTTCGGTTGAGCTGGTTCCCTGAGGTGTGAATTCCCTGGGACTGAGACCTGCCCCATGGATGGGCTAAGCCTCCAATAGAATCTCAGGTGCTTGAAGTTGGAAGATGTCACAGGAGCACGTGCAGCAGTGGCCACTTTCTGACCAGGAACAGCCACAGCACCTGCGGGAGGGAGTTGGGGTCTTGTAGCACAATCCATTCCTGGCCAAGTCCAGAGACCGTGGTTTTAAGGCACGCAGGGAGTAAGTGAGGATGGCAGCTGCGGAGAGTTGGATGACACCCGACTTGGGGAGCAGAGGACTGGGATCTTCCTGGAGGGGGTTTTCCTGGTGACAGTTCCCTTTGGCACCCGGGGAAAAACCTGTGGCTTGCCTCAGGTGAGAACTCAGTCCAGGGCTTCTTTAGCATCCTCCTGTCACTACATTTGAAACTGCCTCAGAGTTTATATATGTTGGTCTGTGAAATCCATGGAAAAATTGATGAGATGTTTAGGAGCAACAGGGACTTGGCTTAAAAACAGCTGTCTTTGGGCCTAGAGCAAAACAGTACTCTGGCTTCAGAGGAAGGGTTAGTTGTCAGTCTTGATCGCTAGAAGTTCTGGCTCACTAGATTTTCACAGGCAGAACTCCATGAACAGGGCAGTCTGCTGGCCTTCTACCTGGTCCTCAAATGTGCCAATTGGATGTCCACCACAGGCCCTTTGCACTGCAGTTCCCTCTGGAATGTTCTGCCCCTGGGTTATTGTGTAGATGGCACCTGCTTTTAGGTCTAAGTTCCAATGCCTCCTCCTCAGAGAGGCCCTCTCTGAGCAGCTGGCATGAAAAAGTCTCTGACCCCAATCTACCTCCTTCCTGGGTTTTATTTTCTTCATAGCATGTATCACTCCCTAACAGTATGTATTCATGTGATCACTTGTTTATTTTCTGTCTTCTTCTAGCAGAGATATTGCCTGGTTCACCATTGTATCTCCAGCACCTGGAATGCACTGTTGAATGGATGAATGAATGAATGAATGAATGAAGTGTTTAGCAGAATGTTTGTCACGGAAGGGGGTTCAATAAAGTGGAGCTTTTTATTGCAGGGACTAAGAGGCGAGCCTAATGAAAGTCCATGATAAAAACCTCTCATCTGATTTAGGTTTTGCCTTCCTGTTGATAACTGTCTCCCTTCATTTAATTTCCTTCCTGAGCTTGCAATGTAAAGATTAATTTTTTCCCCGTTGCTATTTTCCTTTCTTTCTCTCCTCACCTTTGTTCCTAAGAGCCCAGGGCTCCCGCCCTGCAGTAAGCTGTCAAGACGAGAACCACTCTGGCTGCAATGATTGATGCCAGGTGAACGACTCCCGGTGATTTTTTTTATGCCTGTGTTTATTTAGCAGGTTTAAGGTTTCCTGAGGAAAGGTCCTGGATGAGGACTCGTGATCCACAAACCTGAAAAGGGCCTGGAGGCTTGGTTTGCTTTTGATAAGCACTGAAACGTGGATTCTTATTTAAAGGGGTTGGGGCCCACCCACTGGGCCCTGCTCCTTTCTCTTCTAAAAGATCTGGTAAAACTCATTCACCTTCTGTTCACCTCTTGCTGGCAGGAGCGCCTCCCTGCAAACAGCCTCCTGTCCACTAGCAAAGAATTCAAACTGGCAGATCCACTGTGACCCTGGCAGGTGCTTCTCCCTGGGGGATCTCGCAGAAGGCAATGTGGTCCCTGCCCCAAGGAAACATACGAGCAAATCTGTGTCCCCCACAATTAAATGCCTGAAATGCCTTAGGCACCAGGTGACAATGAAGAGGGGCACAGTGGGGACTGGTGGAGACTGTGTCCAAGTGGACAGAGCATTTCAGGCTCAAGAAAGGGACTACTGTTCGAGCCTGGCAATTGAGGCCTTGAATAAACGGGCCGTTACTGACAGACCCCCCTGGAGTTTCCAAGATAAGCAGGAATGTCAGATATATGTGTAAAGTATCTTGATTTTTAGATCCTGCCAACTAATTCTGTTTTAAAAAATCATATACAGGCTGAAAAACAAGTCAGCGAGGCTTCCAGCTTCCTACCTCTGGCTGCCCTGTAACTTCTCAATGTAGTCGTATCAAAGATAACTTATCGTTTCCTTTTCTTTTTTTAATATACTTTTTTATTTTTAAAAAAAGATACTTAGATTACATAGATGCTACATAAAAAATAGAGGGGATTCCCATATGCCCCGCTCCCTACCACTCCCACATTTTCCCACATTAACAACATCCTTCATTAGTGTGGTGCATTTATTACAATTGGTGAACGCATTTTGGAGCATTGCCACCAAGTGTGGAGTATAGTTTACATTGTAGTTTACAATCTCTCACTCACAATTTTCTAAGTTATGACGAGATATATAATGGCCTGTATCTGTCATTGCAATATCATTCAGGACAATTCACAAGTCCCAAAAATGCCCCCATATTATACCTGTTTTTCTCTCTCCCTGCCCTCAGCACCTCTGGTGGCCACTGCCTCCACATCAATGATAAAAGTTCTTCCATTTTCTTTTTGATAAAAAAAGAACTGTTCTCATAGAAAGCTCCTCTTATAGGAAATGAGAAAATATGGATGGCAAAAGTAAAACAAATAAAAATCATCCATAAATCTCCCACTTGGAGGAAAAACCTCCATAACTTTCTTAGAGAATGAGGTTCCAATCTTATTTTTAAGCATAGATGCACATTCCTGGTTATGAATTCTTGTTTGACTCCTGTAGGCAGTGCCCGAAGTGGTGCAGTCAACAAGACCATGGATTCGTGGGAGAAATTGCTCTTAGCTGTGTGTTGAGGGTAGATGGGAAATTCAAGGAGGACCTAGAAGGACAGGGCAGCTTCACAAGTAAAGAGAAGGGAGCAGGTGAAGAGGGCCTGTGTGTTTAGGAAAGGGGGAAGAGCATGGAGGGGATGCCCCCGAGTAGAGAAGAACCCCTGGATTTCATACCCTTCCCTCCCCGTTCACAGGCATTCTGTGATCATGGATCCCTGTGAGTGCAGGAATGGGCACTTGCAATCCAAAGAGTCTCTTACGCAATAGGACAAAGGTGTCCAACTCCAACATCAACTCCAACTCTAACTCCCCAGGGCTGGGAAACATCCATGGGAAGAAAGTCACCATGGTTTAATGAATCTCTACACGTTCTTTGCAGAGTAGGCTGGGGAGGTAAGACTGGGCACTAGATAAGTTTCCCAGAAACAGGGTGGGAGATGAGGATTCCCGTGGAAGTAATTTATTTAACAGTGTTCCCAGAAAATGCCTGTATGGAGTAGAAAGCAGAAGATACCAATAAGATTCCAATAAGAAGTGGAATGGAAACATAACTTTAAAATGAAAATTATAATGTGTGTATACATATATGTATGTTTACAGCCTCTACCATCATACCAGTTCCCATCTCTGAATTGTGGTCTCCCAAGAGGGGTGACTGAGGCTGAGTCACTCAAAGATTAGACCGAATAGTCTGAGATGCCTTCTGATTACAGAGTTCATGATTCTGGACTTTCTGATCTCTTCTATTTCCCTTCCCTGGAAACTGTACCTTCATATTATTGAGAATTCATACCCATTTATTCTGAAAAACTCCTAAATTCTAGAACTTTCATTGTAGAATTCTGTTTCTCATCCTCCTCCACACATTTTCTAATTTATACACAGTCCTTTTTGAAAGCAGTAACTACAGGATAGGAGAAACTCAAGGGAAAATGAGGATTATTTCATGGCAAGAGTTATCAAATTAAGAAAAGATGCTCAATTTGAGGGCCAGAAAGCATTGTTTTACATCTGAAACAAGTCATTTAACCTGTTGAGTTGATTATTCTTTAAATGGGATTAGAGATGCCCAATGAGGCTTCAAGATGTCTCACGTACACTGTGTAATGGATGCACAGCTAGTTCATCATCCCCCGTCAGACTATGCATGATACTGAGTAGTGACATTGGAGCCACATCCCCTGGCTTTATCCCTAATCTTGGAATTTCTTCCAGCAAAATGACCAGGAACCTTGCATCGTGTCCTCAGACCTCTGTATTTCACTGACCACTAAAGTAAATAAATTAATTCATGGGGATGAGAATTTTGCCAAGCAAGGAGATTTTAGTAAAAGGTAACTACTTTTTACAGTCACCATCCTTTGCTAATCAGAAAGATGGGCTAC
>PVKH010044757.1:0-10573 GCA_004027955.1 Chaetophractus vellerosus | reverse complement strand
CCCAAACAGAGGGCCTCCTGAGAGCTTTGGAGACATCCAGGTCCTATATCAGGGCAGATAGCCCCAGAATTTGGTGCCTTACCAGTGGGCACTAATTTGGAACCCTTGCTCCTGAGAGTGACAGAGACTGACCGAAATATGTCTTCACTGCTCATGGTCCATCTGTCTCTTCTATTCAAACCTATATTTGATGCCAGTGTTTTAGGTGTACTTCCAGAGACTGAAGCATATGGGCTGTCCATGTGCCAACTGGGTCCAGAGGCTCTGTGGACCTGCAACTTCTACTCTACAATTCAATGGACTCACCCAGGACACCTAGTGGGGAGATGATGATCGACGACGGCTAACCTGGGGAATGGAGAGAGGGTGCAGCTGCAGGCAGGACAACTCTTCCATCGTATCCACGGGATATAATCCCCCCCTCACTTGATAGTAGAGGGGACATCACCATTCTATACTCCTCGGGATTGGGGGAAGAACTATGGACTAGAATGGACTTGTTGGTGTCCTGTTATAGACTTGTGATTCTTGCAATGGAAGAAATTACAAAATTATGTGGAGCCAGTGGCCACTGGATGCTTTGGGGGCACTTCGACAAAGTTACTAGAGTTAATAAGTTCAGCAATATACAAGATTAGTATGCAAAAAACAGTAGTGTTTTTATATATTAATAATGAGACATCTGAGGAAGAATTCAGGGGGAAAATCCCTTTACAATAGCAGCTAAAAGAATCAAGTATTTAGGAATAAACTTAACCAAGGACATAAAGCACTTATTTTCAGAAAACTACAGTGCATTGCTGAAAGAAATTAAAGATGATCTAAATAAATGGAAGAACATTCTGGGTTAATGGATGGGAAGACTAAATACAGTTAAGATGTCAATTCTACCCAAATTGATATACAAATTCATACAATCCCAATAAAAATTTCAACAGCCTTTTTCAAGAAAAGGAAAACTCAATTATCAAATTTATTTGGAAGGTTAACGGTCCCTGAATAGCTAGAAACTTCTTAAAAAGGGAGAGCAAAATTGGAGTACTCTCACTTCTGGCCTTTAAATCATATTACCTAGCAACAGTGATAACAACAGTGTGGTACTGGCATAAAGATAGACATATAGACCAATGGAATGAAACTGATGGTTCAGAAACAGATCCTTACATCTATGGTCAAGTAATTTTTGACAAGACTGTTGAGCCCACCAGCTGGGCCAGAACAGTCTATTCAACAAATGGTTCTGGGAGAAGTGGATATCCGTATCCAAAAGAAAGAAAGAGGAACCCTACTCAGACCTTCAACAAAAATTAACTCAAAACAGAATAAGGACCTAAATATAAAAGCTAGAAACATAAAACTCCTAGAAGAAAATCTAAGGAAACATCTTCAAGATCTGGTAAAATAGTTGGTGGCTTCTTAAACGTTACACTGAAATCACAAGCAACAGTAGAAACAATGGATAAATGGGACCTCCTTGAACTTAAATACTTTTATGGTTCGAATGTCTTTATCAAGAAAGTGATAAGGCAGCACTCACGATGGGAGAAAATATTTGGGAACCACACATCCAATAAGGTTTTGATTTCCATGCTATATAAAGAGATCATCCATCTCAACAGTAAATGATCAAGCTATCCAATTAAAAAATGGATAAATACGTAAATAGACATTTCTCCCAAGAGGAAATACAAATGGCAAAAGCACATGAAAAAACGTTCATATCACTAGCTGTTAGGGAAGTGCAAAGCAAAACTACAATGAGATATCATCTCACACCTCAGAGAATGGCCATTATTTAAAAAAAAAAAACCAGTAAACAAGTGTTGGAGAGGATGTGGAGAAATAGGAACACTCTGCTATTGGCGGGAATGTAGAATGGTACAATCTCTGTGAAAGATTGTTTGGCAGTTCCTCAGGAAGCTAAATACAGAACTGCTGCATGATCTGGCAGCCCCCCTACTGGATTATATTCAGAATTACTGAAAACAATGTCAAGAACAGATATTTGCACATGGATGTTCATAGTGGTATTACTCACAATTGCCAAAAGAAGGAAACAACCCAGTGTCCATCTACCAATGAATGGATAAACAAAATGTGATATATACATACAATGGCATGCTATGCTGCTGTAAAAAGAAATGAAATTGGGACACATATGATAAAATGGATGACTCTTAAGGATATTATGCTAAGCAAGTCAGACACTAAAGGACAAATATCGTATGGTCTCCCTAATATGAACTCAATACAAAGAATAAGCACATGAAGTTAAAACCTAGACTGTAGATTACTAGGAGGCAGGGTTAGGATTTAGGAGGGATACTGATGCTTAATGTATGTAGAATTTTCAATTAGCTTGACTGTAAAAGTGTAGAAATGGAAAAAGTTGATGGTACCACATTATAGTGAATCTAAGTAGCACTGCTGGTTTATAAATGTGATTGTGGCTGAAAGTCGTAGTCTGGGGATATAAATGACAATTGAAGGAAAGCTAGAAAATTATCTAGGGACTGAATAATACAGTGAAACCAGAGGTGGATGAGGATTGTGGTTCATAATACAAATACAAGAATGTTCTTCTATAAACTAAAACAAATGCACCTCACTAATACAAAGTGGTAAGAATATAGTGATGCATGGGAAAAACACAATTAGTATAATTTATGGACTGTAGCTAACAGCAATATTTTTATAGTCTTACATCAGTGTCAAATAAGGTACTACATGAGTGCTAAGGGTCAATAATAGGGGTATGGCATTTTTTCTTTTGGAGTAAGGAAAATGTTCAACTGTTCACTGGGGCAATGACTGCAGAACTCTGATGAAAATAAGAACGACTGAGTGTACACTTGTATTGCACTCAGTGAACCATGTGGTAGAAGATGGACTGTGGTTAATAGTACAAATACACCAGTGCTCTCTCATGAACTATAACAAATGTACAAT
This sequence comes from Chaetophractus vellerosus, assembly GCA_004027955.1. Taxonomy (NCBI): domain Eukaryota; kingdom Metazoa; phylum Chordata; class Mammalia; order Cingulata; family Chlamyphoridae; genus Chaetophractus; species Chaetophractus vellerosus. The sequence continues at coordinate 7,624 of PVKH010044757.1, read as the reverse complement.
ACTAATATATAGTGTTAATAGTAGGGAGTGTATGGAAAAATATACCAAGTGTATGATATGGGTCATAGTTATTGGTAGTAGTCTGATCATGTTTCATAACCTGTAAGAAATATTCCACAACAGTGTAAGGTTTTGGTGGAGGGGTGATATACAGAAATCCTACACATTATTCATAATTTTTTGTAAGCTCACAAATTCTCTAACAAAAAAATGATGGGTACATCTAATGTTTTAAAATTTTAAATGCAATTTCTACCTGTCTTTAATGTCATGTGAATAAATCATACTGTTAATTTGGTGGAATGGAAATGGCAAAGTGAAACCCTAATTTTAGCTCCATCTTGGGTCAGCTAGGTAAGTGTTTTGTTCCGAGGAACGAAAGACCTGAGGGACTGCCTGGGGAGGCCAGGGTTGAAGAAGAATCATCACATGGCAGTATGTACCACATGTGGCACAAACATCCAGTGGGAAACTTGATCTGTATACAATCATTTGTACATTTAATTTTCAGACTCCTGTCTTTCCCCACATGAAGGGTCCTAATTTATTCAGAAGATTGAACCAATCATGTTAGAACATCCTGGTCTTATTTTCAGTTCTTTCATTTTATCTTGAGAAAATGATAATTTTACTCCAAGTTTTGAATAGAATAGTTTCATAAACTGTTGGTAGGTGATGTGTCCCTCAAATCAACAAATCTATTTGTTTATAAAGTCTTTTTATACAGTTCTAATAAAACCTCACTGAGAAACCCAATACATAAACAAATTACATTAGAACTTTCCTTATTGAAATAGAGGAGGTAGGCGTGCTCTAATATCCTTCTCATCCCTTCTCCCCCTTTTCAACTGGGCAATGCTTGAGTTATTCTGTGAAATCATGCTGTCTTAAGGAGCATGGTGGAAAATTCCAGAGGATTAATCTCTTGATTTTATATGGGAGAAGATTCAGTTCTTTAAAGAGGAAGTGAGTTTTTAACAGCTAGTAGTCATAGAATGATATTGAACCAGAAAGTAAACACCTTCACTCCTAGAACAGTTGTTTTTCATAAATCTTATTGTGTTTCTCCTCCAGATGACTCCCTTGTCTGTTTGCTCATTATTTGTGCTCTATGTCTGCTTATTCTTATTGTTCATTGTCTGCTCGTTGTCTGCTTGCTGTTTCTTTGTCTTCTTTAGGAGACACAGGGAACTGAACCCAGGACCCTCCCATGTGGGAGGTGGGTGCTCAACTACTTGAGCCATATCCATTCCCTAATTGTGTTTTAATATATGGTCATTTATTTGTTAGGTCATTTTAAAAAAATGTGCTTGCCATAGTAAATTGGAAAGTATTAGGAAAAAACCAAAGTCAGGATTACAAAATGAGAATTGTGAGGGATAATGAACAATGTCTTGCTCTTAGAATCTACTATCTTCTATCTTAATATTTATTTCCATAGTTACTTTTATAAACAACACAAAATTAGCTGCCAGCATCACAGCACCACCTTGTTGAAGAGTTTGATCTTGGAGCACAAGATCTAGTTATGATTCCATAAAATAAAACCTTTGTTTCATTTCTCAAAATAATTACCAGTAACATACTGAGTAAAGAAAATAATAAATTGGTGTATTTGCATGGCCAGCTCCTTTTCATCCCTCGGGGATCAAGTTAAATTTTATTCCCTTCTCACAGCAGGTTCTGCTATCATTTCCTAGGATGAAAATTGTTCATTTCCTATAAAGAAATAATGCCAGTTTAGACTTTTTGTATTTACTTCCTTACTATTTATCTTTCTCCCCATCTGATCTAAGCTCTAACATGACTGGGTCCTTGTCTCTCTTGTTCACTATTGTATCTCTAGCAACTAGCATATTTCTTGTCCCATAGCAAACATTTGGTAAGTAATTATTATCAAATAAATGAGTATATTGTATAGATAGTTTTATCATTTTTATCTTAATATCAATCACATATAGTCTTTAAGATACATATTATATATATTTATATACACACATTCCTAAATAGATATTCATTTCTGAAAAGTTAGAGTGCTACATATTCCTACAAATGTTAATGGTAATTGTTGGATAGCAGCTTTATATGCATTTTTGATGCTCGTATTCACATACAGCGTTCAAGAAGGAAGCTTCATGAGGAAATATGCTGTTTGCTGCTTTGGAGTTGCAGTAAGAGTATGATTAATCTCTGAAGATTTTCTTTCAAATACTTTGCATTTCCAGTGGTTCAGTGTTTTCCATTTTTGCTTTCAATTTTCGCTTTCTCGCCAGTTGCTGCCAAATTACATAGCAAGGTTACAAAGAAAGATTAGACAATATAACTGTCTTATGTCTCTTAGGGTACTGATAACTTTGAAAATAATAATATACCCAAATTACTCAATTATGTTTAATAAACATCTCAGAATCTTCTAACCAGTCAATTTATTTAAAGGCCATGTGTAGCCATTTAGAGTTTGATGTAATTATGAATTCCAAAAATTGATATTGAATCATGCTTGTAAACTGATCTCTTAATCTGGGCATGATTAAGTTATGATTAGGGCGTTGACTGGGCCGCATCAGTAAGGCGTTGAGCCCCACCTCTTGGTGGGTGGGGGAATCGAATATAAAAGGCAAGGCAAAGGACAGAGGGAGCAGATTTGGGAAGCACTTTTTTGAGAAACAGTTCTGATGTTGGATCGCCTGATAGTCTACAGCTGACCTTGTAGAGGAAGCAGAAGAGCTAAGCCCAGAGAGAAACACGGCCCCGGGAAGAGAAGAACCCAAGAAGCCTGAACCTTGGCAAATGTCGGCAGCTGTCTTTTTCCAACACATGGCAATGGACTTGGTGAGGTAAGAAACTTATGCTTTGTGGCCTGGTAACTGTAAGCTTCTACCCCAAATAAATACCCTTTATAAAAACCAACCAATTATTGGTATATTGCAGAGGCACCCTTTTGGCCAAGTAATACAGATTTGGTACTGAGGAGTGGGGAAGTTCTTTTGCAATTACCAAAATGTTGGGATGGTTTTATAAATGGGTAAGGGGTATTTTTTGGAGGAATTGTGAAATGCTTGATGGAAAAGGCCTAGATTGCTTTGCAGAGACTGTTGATAGCAACATAGAGCCTAAAGTTCTTTTTGATAAGGCCTTAGAAGGAAACAATTGTGAGATGGATGCTAAAGAGACTTTCTATGATGCCTTAAAAGTAAATGATGAAACTATTATTAGAAACTGGAGGAAAGGTGATTTGTGTTTTGAAGTTGCAGAGCACTTAGCAAGATTAACTCCTGGAGTTATATGAAAGAATTTGAAAATGGCGAACTTGAGCATTTAGCTGAAGTACTTTCCAAGGTAAACCCGGAGAATGTGGCTTGGCTTCTCCTGGCAGCTTATAGAAGAATGCTAGATGAAAGAGATGTGCTAATGACTGAACTTTTGGGGACAAAGGAAACAGAAACTGATTCCAGAACTTCCTGGTTTCTGGAAATGAAGTTTCCAGATGAAAGTGGCCCATTTGAAGACTTAGCTAAACCTGAAACTTGTAAATCATAATTGAAGATGCAGTTATCTCGGAAAGACTTGTGGAAAGCCTTACTGTCTGATGGCTTGGATCCCTGCTTCCTGCATGCTAAACCAACAAAGTTTTTGAGAGAGCTGTATGAACAAAACCACTGTTCGCTTGGACTAAAAAAGAAATGGAAAGGAGACACTGAAGGAGAAACTGCTTTAAGAAGGTAACCATGGAAGCTGAGATCTGGAATTAAGACATCACCCTGGGCCAAGAGGGGAGTCCCAACCTTGTGTGCAGAGAGGGTGAGTTTGTCCGAGCATTTGAAGAGGGTGGATGTTCCCACTCGATGTTCAGGAAGAGTTTTGCTGCCCCAAGGTACAGGGACGGTGGAACACATTCCTCAATGTTTAGGACAGTTAAGGTCAGCACCCTATAGGTGTGAGAGGGTTGCTCCTCTCCATGAATTAGAGAAGGCCAGGTGGTCAACCCATTGCTCTGAGAGGGTTGAAACTGTTTGCCAAAGGTTAGGGGGAATGCTTTCTTCACCTCACTGTACTAGGGGAGCTAAGACTCTAACCCAAAGATTGGATAAGGTGTGGAAATCACACCAACTCTCTTGGAGGGTGAGGTCTAGAGCTTGGTCAACACCCAGATGCTTGATGAGGGTGTGTATTAGTCAGCCAAGAGGTGCCTTCACAAAATATACCAATAATTGGTTGGTCTTTATAAAGGGTATTTATTTGGGGTAGAAGCTTACAGTTACCAGGCCACAAAGCATAGGTTTCTTCCCTCACCAAAGTCCACATGTTAGACCAAGACAGCTGCTGACGTTTGCCAGGGCTCAGGCCTTTGGGTTCCTCTCCTGCTGGGGCTGCATTTCTCTCCAGGCTTCGTGCTTCCTCCACAAGGTCAGCTGCAGGGAAGAGCTAAAATTGAAGACCTAACTGCACACCTGGAAGAACTGGAAAAACAGAGACAAACTAACCCTAAAGGAAGTAGAAAGTAAGAAAGAAAGATTAGAACAGAACTAAATGAAACAGAAAATAAGAAAACACTAGAAAAAATAAACAAAACCCAAAGCTAGTTCTTCGAGAAGATTAATAAAACTGACAAACCTTTAGCCAGACTAACAAAAAAAAAAGAGAGAGCAGATGCAAATACATAAAATAAGGAATGAAGAAGGGGATAACACTACTGACCCCACTGAAATAAAGAGAATCATAAGAGGATACTTTGAAAAATTATATGCCAAAAAGAATGATAATTTAGAGGAAAGAGACAAATTCTTAGAATATCACAAGTAGCCTACATTGATGAGAGAAGAAATTGACGGACTCAACAGTCCAATTATAAGTAAAGAGATAGACTCAGTCATCAAAAACCTCCCAACTAAGAAGAGCCCAGGACCAGATGGCTTCACAGGTGAATTCTACCTAACATTCCAGAAAGAGCTAACACCAGTTTTGCTTAAGCTCTTCCAAAAAATAGAAGTGTCGGGAGCATTGCCGAACTCATTCTATGATGCCAACATCACCCTAATACCAAAGCTAAACAAAGATGCCATGAGAAAGGAAAATTATAGACCAATCTCTCTAATGAACCTTGATGCTAAAATCCTCAACAAAATACTTGCTAATCACATTCAACAACATATCAAATGAATTATACACCCTGACCAAGTGGGTTTCATCCTGGGTATGCTAGGATGGTTAAACATAAGAAAATCAATCAATGTAATACACCACATAAACAGTTTAAAAGAAAAAAATCACATGATCATCCCTATAGATGCAGAAAAAGCACTCAACAAAATACCCTTTCCTGATAAAAACACTGCAAAAGAGAGGAAAAGAAGGAAACTTTCTGAACATAATAAAGGGTATATATTGAAAACCCAAAGCTAACATCATCTTCAATGGTGAAATCCTAAAAGCCTTCCCTATGAGATCGGGAACTAGACAAGTATGCCCACTCTCACCACTCCTATTTAACATTGTCTTAGAAGTACTTGCTCAAGCAGTGAGGCAAGAAAAAGATATAAAAGGCATCCAAATTGGGAAAGAAGAATAAAAAATTTCATTATTTGCAGACAACATGATCCTGTACATAGAAAGCACTGAGAAATCTACAACAAAGCTTCTAAATCTTATAAAGGAGTTCAGTAACATTACAGGCTATAAGATCAATGCTCAAAAACCAGTAGCATTTCCTTACACCAATAATGAGCAATCTGAGAAGGAAATCAAGAAAAAATACCATTTACAATAGTATCTAAAAGAATCAAATACCTAGGAATAAATTTGACTAAAGAGGTAAAGGACTTATGTACAGGAGACTATACAACACTGTTAAAGGAAATCAGAGAAGACTTAAATAAATGGAAGAATATTCCCTGTTCATGGATAGGAAGACTAAACATCATCAAGAATTCTATCCTACCCAAACTAATCTACAGATTTAATGCAATCCCAATAAAAATCAACACTATTTTTTAAGGAATTGGGAAAACTAACTACAAAATTTATTTGGAAGGGTAAGAAGCCCCGAATCACCAAAGACATATTGAAAAAGAAAAATGAAGTTGGAGGTATCACACTACCTGACTTTAAATATTCTACAAAGCTACAGTGGTGAAAACTGCATGTTATTGGCACAAGGATAGACACATTGACCAATGGAACCGAATTGAGAGTTGTGATATAAATCCTCGCATATACAGTCATCTGATGTTCAACAAGGTCACCAAGCCCAATCAGTTGGGAGAGAATGGCCTCTTCAACAAGTGGTGCATGGAGGACTGGATATCCATATCCAAAAGAATGAGAGAGGAACACCATCTCACACCTTATACGAAAATCATCTGAAGATGGATCAAAGATCTAAATATAACAGCCAAGACCATAATGACCTTGGAAGATAATGTAGAGAAGCATCTACAGGACCTTGTAATAGGAAATGGTTTCATGATCTTCACACCCAAAGCACGAGCAGCAAAAGGAAAAATAGATAAATGGGATCTCCTCAAAATTAAAAACTTTTGCACCTCAAAGGATGTTATCAAGAAAATAAAAAGGCACCTTACTCAATGGGAGAAAATATTTGGCAACCATATACCTGATAGGAGCCTAATATCCTGCATATATAAAGAAATCCTACAGCTTGAAAATAAAAAGACTAACAAACCATTTAAAAAATGGGCAAGTGACCTGAAAAGACACTTCTCCAAGGAAGAAATACAAATGTCTAAAAAGCACATGAAAAAATGCTCGACATCTCTAGCTGTTAGAGAAATGCAAATCAAAACTACAATGAGATGTCATCTTAGAATGGTGGCTATTAAAAAAACAGCAGACTATAAGTGCTGGAAAGGATGTAGAGAAATGGGAACCCTCATCCACTGCTGGTGGGATTGTGGAATGATCCAGCCACTGTGGAGGACAGTTTGGCGGTTCCTCAAAAAATGAACTATAGATCTTCCATATGATCCAGCAATTCCACTGCTGGGTATATACCCAGAAGAATTGAAAGCAAAGACATGAACAGATATATGCACACCAATGTTCATAGCGGCATTGTTCACTACTGCCAAAAGTTGCAATCAACACAGCTGCCCATGAACAAATGAGTGGATAATAAACAAAATGTGGTACATACATACAATGGAATATTACTCAGCTGTAAGAAGGTATAAAGTACTAACACATGGGATAACATGGATGAATCATGAAGATCTTATGTTGAGTAAAGCAAGCCAGGCATTGAAGGATGAACAGTGCATGACCTCACTGATATGAATTAAGGAAATTGAGCAGTCTCTGAGAAGTATTGTCTGAAAGATAGGTTTACAAGAAAGAGAAAGAGAAGAGAAAGTTGTGAGCCAACACCCATAGGTATGTAATTTGTGGTAAAGTGATAGAGTGCAGTTGTGTATTGAAGGGATAGGACAGGTGGGTAGTGATATTATTGGGTTTGATGGTGCAGGGTTGATAGTTGGGTAGATTGGGAAGGGTCGGTTACAATACCCAGGATACTGAGGGGAGAGATGGGAAAGGGACCAGTTGAAGACTTGGGATTTGTGGGTATGAGGTTGAAAGTACAGATGTGGGAATGCTCTTATGTTAATAT